>QKQZ01009937.1:0-49071 GCA_003595255.1 Solenopsis fugax | reverse complement strand
AATGGTATAAATTAAATAAATTATAAGCCTTTAAAAAAAAGTATCTCATAATAGGCAACTTTATTCTATATATTTTTTTTATTCACGAATACATCTATATCTTCTAATTATTCTATTAAAATTGAACGTTTTGATTTCCACAGTTTTCTTCAGCAAATGTCTTAATAACATTAGTATGTGCGTTCCCGTGCAAATTACATGAAATGTTCTTTAATAATCTAATAGTGGACGCAGCGATCGTAAGAAAACGCTATTAAACTTTCCGTAAAAGTAAAACAATAGAGAGAATATCAGTGAAAGTATAACGTCAAATACGATAAAATTTTATAATAAATTATAAAAAATATACAGGCTTAAATAGTCAATGAGGTAAAATAAAACTTCAATGTGGTTAACTTTAAAAACTTCATCTATTCTTCGTTCGATGGCGAGAATGGGTTGAGTCCGATAGTTCAAGGATGTCAAACGAAAGTTAGATTGATAAAAGTCTTACTCTGCGAATGCCGGATGTCTCGAGCGATACAAATTGAGTATAAATATAAAAATACTTTATAAAAATTGGAAGTCGAAACGTTCGAGTTTGATCAAATAAACAGAAGATATAGATATATTCGTAAATAAAGGAAATATATACATATTAAAGATGTACTCCAATTTGCCGTTATCGGCCTATTAACCTTCGATTTATTACGTTTGTAAATAAAGCGAGCTTGACTTCGTTATTTATTATTAATATTTGCAAGCACGTATTTATTTTTGAGGAATTGATTTTTACGTAGCTACATATAGGACATTATTTGCAAATCGCTTCATGTCGCCGCTTCAGTAGTAAGTCAGGATTTCATCGTATATCCATGTCTTATTTAGCCATAGTTGTTGCCGCGTGCACTTTCGGTACAATTTATTATTTGCGACCTTTCGAGCTCGGATACCTTTCTCGTAGGTGCGGTTGCCAATAGGTGTATATGGTATATACACAAGTTCCAGCGATGTTGCTCGCGTACGCTTACTTTCATCGCGCCGCGCGTGAAGGTATCTCTCATTTTTCCAATTTCTCGCTCGAGACCGACTAACGGGATCATCCTTTGCCGCGGCATCCCAGCTATTCGCTCGATAAGCGACGATATATTATTCCAATACACCTACATGTATCATGAGAGATTCGACTGAGAGAGCAGCTATTTATATTTTGCAAATCACGTTGTGCCCACACGATCACGAATCAGTGAGCGTCGCGAATGAAATGAAAAACGCTCCTCGTTATACACTTTACTATTATTGCAAATTATCATGATGCTCTCGTATCCTTCTCTCTCTCTCTCTCTCTCTCTTCGCTTTCGATCGAATCCATTAAATTTACACCCTGATCAAACTGTCGGCATATGACATTATGAGCAATAATTAGAGCGGCCGGCGACGTAATATCGGAATTCATACCGCGCGATTACTGCGGAAACTAACTGGCCAAATCCGCAGAGTAGTCTATTCTGCGCGCGTATGATTATCCTGCCATCAATGGGGAATATACCAGGAGGCGATATACTCGGGACGCGCGCTTATGACGAAGGTTTATTCATTTATTTTCAGGTCAGCGCGCGATTGTATATGCATCGATATTCGTGCGCTTTCCGCGAAAGGGATGTTGATTAGTGACATGTCGCGTAAACTGACCAACGACGGCGATTTATCTCTAAAATTCGCTGAGATAAAACATCGAAAATGCTATGCATCGATACAGCCGAATCGCGTTTAATCCACCATCCATTTAATGGTCATCGATCCCGAGGTTGGGCGGAGCGGTGATTTTGCGTTAACGGACATTGCATTATATGAAATAGTCGGTAATCGTAAACGCCGTTACTCATTTGGCCGATTTATTCGCCCGGCGTTATTAATGCAGATTGATGCGCTATGCAATACACGTCTCATATTTTATCCCGATGCTATTGAGGGAAGGAATTGCACGGTGTAAACGGCTAACGAAACTCTGATGACAAATGGATAAACTCGCAACTATATCTTCGTTTCCCACGCTCACGTTCTCGAAATAGATGTGCGAATTGTATTATTTTTCTTTTGTGTACTCCTAACTTTTGGTTATTAGAAATGTTTCAGTAATATTGAGTTTGATATTTTCCTTCTAAAATATATATATCATCGTTAAAGCTTTGCGTAATGATTTAGAAGAGAAAAAAAATTGTAGTGGTGGCAACTATAAGGGGACAACCATACAAATTTTGTTAATATAATCATAATATATAGTTAAGTGAACTATATTGTAGTTATTGCAACTAAATTAATGGTTAAGGGAATTAATAAAAAATAGTTGTAATATACTATATGATAAAGTAATTACAACTATTTTTTATTAGTTTTCTTAACCTTAATAAACTTAGTTGCAATAACACTATAATATAGTTCACTTAACTATATATTATAATTATATTAACAAAATTTGTATGGTTGTCCCCTTATATTATATTATAGTTGTCACCACTACAATTTTTTCTCTCAGTGTACGTCTTAATAATAAATTGTAAACAATTTATAAAGAAAGAAGAGATTATAATCGAAAATTAACAGAAGACACACGCCCCTCTAAACCGAATGACCTAATATACGACCCAATTCTTCTTTGAAAAGCCGGAAGAAGTTTCACTAGGCACTTTCGCTCTCTAAGAGAACTCTCTCCCTCGACTACTGAGGTCACATCGGACTGGTTTGAAACCAGTGAAATCGATGATGGCGCTGTTTCCTAGCAGCTCCGTACGGGATTCCCGGGTAGATTCTCGTTCCTCTGGTAGATTGCTCTCAGCCGCAACGTATCGGAGGAGCTTCTTGCCGTTGCACATCGTGCTTCTTGCTAGAAAACCTTACCGACTGTTGGTCTACATCGACTTTTTTCCAAAGAGATCGTATCCACTTGCCAGAGGAAGTAAACCCATCCATCATCGTGGTCCAGAGGGATGCTGGATAGCACAGAGATGGCACCGAGTCATCTAAAACGCTAGAATACTAATATTCTTATTATAGATAGGATTTCTTTATTCCTTTTTTTTTCTTTTTTATATCGTCGTAGGATATATTAAATCGAAGATTTCTTTTTATTTACCTTCAATCTTTTGCTATTGTTTTTAAAATATCCGAACGTATATCCTGTACATACACAGAAAAAAATTAATATCAAATCAACAATTCATTGTTTCATATATAAGCAAGAATATAAAATCTTCTTAGAAGAATTTCTAATCTTAAACAGACATAATTTGCTTACATGGAGAAAATTTTTCTCTTCACGTAAGCAAATTATGTTTGATTAAGATTATCAAAATCTTCCAAGAAGATTTTATATTCTTGCTTATATATGAAACAATGAATTGTTGATTTGATACTCATTTTTTTCTGTGTAGATATTTTGCAAGAATATTTACAGGAACTGGTGAAAAATAAATGTTGCAAAATTAATTACAATTAAATTGATTATTTTATAAGGTTAATAGGTATGCAGAGATGAGAGAGAAAAGAGTATTATGCTATGTATGAAGTACTTGATGGTAGATTTAATAGATGAGTGTTTTGTTAGCAACTGATAACAAGAGTGAATAGATTGAGTGCATTCATATGTGGATTCGTGATTTTGAATTGCATAGTTGATTATCTCACGTTAATCTAACTTCGCATATAGTATTCGAAGTGGATTTTAATCTATATGTGAATGTGTATAAAATACTCCTTTTCCCATTAGATACACTATTGTATTAATTTGCTCTCTCTCACACACACACACACACACACACACACACACATACACACACGCATGTATACGAAATTATAATAACTAATTTAGATTATTATTTAATTCTAATATATAGTAGAGGCAAAACGTACAATTAGAGACAAATTGAATCTTCTGTCTTCATTATAGATTGCAATTTATACATAATAAAATTATTTAACTATATTTTAAATTATTTGTATATATCGGTATGATATCGCTCACCGCTTATGTATGAAATAATCATTAGTTGCATTATAAGAAATTCCGGGAGAGATTATTATGCTATGGAATCTGCACATATTAGGATGAGCACGTCCGTTATTCCGCGACGTAGCGTTCCGGAGGGACACCGGATATTCCGAAGATGGCACCGGGACTCGGAACTGCATCAGCGTCCGTAGTAGCTCGATGGCACGCGTCCTTGACTGGAATATTAATATGTTCGAGCTATGAGTACCCCGAAGGGACATATAAAGACGAAGGAAACGCACAACTCAGTAGAAATACTTTACATTCTTTCCTTCTCTCTTGACAGGCCATCCTTGTACCAAGTTTATCGCTTGTTTTATAACTTTCCTGTTAATCTTGCGTTATTGACTACTGGAGTTTTATTATTAATTCAACGTAATGGAAGTTGCATGCGATTTGCGCGAGTATTTAATCAATTTCTGACTTGTGTCGGATAATGTATCGCATAAACTAATGTTAAATTATACGCGTAGTACTGGTATATTCTTCTTTGGAGCAATACTCGCAATGTAGGTTCGTGGTTATTGACTTTTCGCTTGTACACCCTAGTTAATAAATCGCAAGGTATGCAGTTCCGAACGATGCCGCGCCAAACAATTCCCGCGCCATTCGCAAAAGTTTGTTCGGCCGAGAAACGGCGGTCTCCATTACATTCACCTATCTTCTGCCGCCGGAATTGCAGAAACGCGTTTAAATTTGCATTCCATTCCGGTGTCAAATCACCAGTGCAGCATCCGACCATGCTGAGCTGGGCGAAGAGAAAAACAGCGATGAAAGAGGAACAGGTTCCAGTCCGGATTGCAATACGCCGAGTTGCACTTAATCCAGAAAGCTAATTTTTCTTGCTTTTGGTTTGCATGGTACGCCCATCACTGTTGTTAAAAGCGTAAAACATTCTTACTCGTGTACGTCCACTACGTGATCCAAGATTATGCAAGCACATTGATAAATTAGGTATAGCTCTGTGTGTGTGTTTGTGTGTGTGTATGAGAGAGAAAGAGACAGACAGAGAAATGATAACTCCGAATTATCGCCCGCAGAAAATTATTTGCCGTGAGAAATGTAGTTAGAATGATTCAATCGCAAGTTATCGAGTTTGAAACAGTGAGCGTTGAGTCTAATGGCTGACATCGAAGGCAGTTAACTGCAGCTAGTGGCGGATTTTCCTCAGACTTTTAGAGCTCGATAACCCACGGTTAAGTGCCTATTCGTAATGATACTTTATGAGCTATTGTCCCGAATCGATTCCATTTTCCGCGTTAGAACGAAGCAACGATCGAGTCAATTTAAACCTTTTTCTGCGATCTTTCCCTTTTAAGGTTTGGCAATTAAGCTCCATAACGGAAAATTTTTTTACAATCGATGATGGTTATGACTCTCGCCCTAAATTATAGTTACGAATGGACTCTAGGAAGTCGTTAATGTCGTCACAATTATTCTCGATTCAAGATTTATCTTCGAACATTCTGATATTAATTGTGAAATATAGTCTTTTTTGAATTTACTTGACATGAGAGATCAGTTAGATTGTTGTTACGACGTAATTTAAATAAAAGTTAGAATTAAGTAGTTGTATCTAGCATTGAATGTGTCACTAGTAATATAGGTTGACGTTCGTCACAAAGTTCCGAAGTGTTAACTTCAACCGCTGTTAAAATTGGCTTTACAATGTGGTGACATAAGGGTGACCGGGCTACCAAGGGGGATTCGAGAAACGGTCAACGTCGATTCGACGCGTAGGTTGGGTTCGTGACCGAGTTTATCGAGCAGCACCCGTGTGACCGAGGCGCACAAATATAGTACCGAGGTTGATGTATTCCGGAAAGCGAGTGACTGACGCTGCAGGCGTTAAGAGACATGACGTAGGATGCGCGTAACTATTGAGCGGACGTGCAACCGGGAACTGTGGCGTGGGACAGCGATGAGAGAGAGAGATAAATAGAGAGAGAGAGAGAGAGAGAGGAGGAGGGAGGCCAAGAGAGTTGAAGAACAGGGTCGCGCGAGAGTACGGGATGATAGATCAGTGAATAAAGCCATTGATTGAATCGCCTGTGATAAGGTTCCGTATGCGTTGCGAATATACTTCGCTTGTAAATCTCACTTCTTTAACTCTTGTACGCTTGAAGGCATAAATAGGATGCGATAGTTCATAAGTGAGTGATTGCTATTTACTAGTTGTAAAATAAATCAAAATGAATTAGTGAAAATTGCGTATTGTGTAAAACAATATGCATTTGGATTATCCAGGAATTTATATAACCATCTCGTCTACTGAGGTATATGCGAGGAATAATGAAAGCAGCTCGATAAAATTTAAGTATCAGGGAGATAAACGATTAACAATGAGCGAAATAAGAATGGGTCTCGAATACTCGAATCAGCACGGGTCTGCTTGTCCACGACAAGCGAGACGAACGCAAGGTTAGTGGTTATTGGATTAGAGGTTCCAGCACATTCTATCAGGTAATCCTTCGTAGAGCTTCGCAAGGGTTGCAGCATACCAGAGGTGCGGGTTGCTCACCCTTGGCTGTTTCGTATCTTGGAATCTTTGGCTTCTCGGAGACCTTAAGGTTGCACAGAGCGTGCAGTTTGCGGCTTTGAACAGAATATGGCATTTATAGATTTCAGCAGTTCCGGTTCATCCGCCATGCGTCACATCTTGCATAATCATATTAATTTTATTAGCATATTCACGGGGGATATAATTCGATTCATTAGATTTGCTCACGTATGAATTTATCGCAACATGCGAATATGAAAGGAGCAATTAAGTAGAGATTTCAAACAGTGGCAACTTTACCATTGCAAAAAATAAGACAACGTTATGGCTTTATACTTAATCGTTTTTTTATTATTTCACAATTATACCGAATGTTTATTGTTAGTCAAAATAACACCGAAACGTGGTACTCTCTAAATTGTCAATTTAAAAAATATATAAAGGCTATTAGAGTAAAACGCGGTTGTTGTTGCGCACAGTTTAAAAATTATTTATTCAAGAGTGACATATGAAAAAGTTGCAAAGTTCTGTTTAATTTAATGTGATTGGCAAGTTTGACAACGTGTGAGGCCTCTTTGGGTGAGTAATTCAGCGTGTGTAAGAACGATGAAATCGAAGTCTGTTACACCTTGTACTTAATTTCAATACAGTGAAGCAAATTAATCCTCCAAAAAAGGGGAATGGATAGTTAACCAGCGAAATATTGTCCTTGGTCTTGAAACCGGTGGATTGCTCAACCAGAGAGAAGACCGCGCGCGAGATTATTATGTAACGTTATTTTTCGGTAGCTGAGGATGACTCAAATTGGAGTCGAAACGTTCGTTTTGTAAGACTTCTCTGCATGTGAGAAGTAAATAAATAATTTTTAAACTGTGCGCAACAACCACGTTTTACTCTAATAGCCCTTATATATTTTTTAAATTGTTTATTGTTAGATTTGTTATATTGGTAGATTCAATAGTGTATAAAGTAAGCACGCTTTTATATTATATTAAATTTTGAGACGAAATTAAAAAGAGAAAAATAAACTGAGAGATAGATTCGAAAAGATTTAAGGGAAGAGGAACTTTTGAAAACAATGAAATGAAAACTACGATGTATTTTGAAAAATTCGATTCGGTTATATATTGCATTTAGTTACATAAAATATATATTGATTTATCCTATTATTATTTTAACGTGACAGACCGAAATATCTAATATCGAATATTAATGTGGAAACCAGAGCATTAACATGCCAATATTTGATTTTGCAACAGGACTAAATTCAATTTACCACAATAGTATGCGGACTTAACAGAATTAGTCGAAATAGGAAAGTTTAGTTCATCTAACGTATACGTAATATATTTCGTGAAACATAAAAAGAGTATTGTATTTGGTATTAAAAGTATTTTATTTTTGCCGCAAAGAAATGAATGAATGCTTCCTGTAATATGGAAACGATGGCCAATTGGTGTAGGATATTAATCGATAATCGAACGCCGCGCGCCGTACCAAATATGGACACGGTATACATGCTCAAGTTAGGTAACTCGTTTTCGCGACGCTTCTTTGGTCTTTGTCTGCGGTCTTTTAGATCGAAATATCGTGTCTTCGTACGTGAATAGAAGAACCATGTCACTCCGCATCGCGCATTCCCTCTGTGTCCGAGGAAGCCGCACGATCGGCTTCGGGAATACAAGAAATTACAAGATGCCTATCTGAGAGTATAAGGCTAATGGCCGTTGATTCAGGGCTTATAAAGACCGGGTTAAGTGTCGTCTTGAATCACGAACTGACTGACGTATAGTCGAGGCGGTCGGTGCCTTCGTCGAAAGTACTTTGGACATTCCCGCACGTACACCGGCTGTTTCTCCTGCCGAAATACGTTTCTCGCCGGATCGAGTTTTCAGCACTGTTCGAGAGACGGAGAGACGCTTTAGTTCGCGAGCGGTTCGAAAACTAGAATGTTTGACACATCTGTGCCCGGTCAGCGTCTTTCTTGATTACTCAATTTTGAGCGGTAGCTTGTTCACCCGCGCTCCCATTTCGTAAAATGAAGAAATGGCACCTCCAAAAAATTCCTTTGTTTTGTGTATTATCTCCACGTCGTAAAATGAAAGTATTTTATCACGGTTTTCGTCTGTCAAAACAAATCTTAAATCATTAATCATGCAAGGAAATCGTTCGTCTTTCGTTATAAAATTAGATTGTCATAATATATTAATATTGATTTCTTATTCTATGTGATATGCTAGATATCGGATTTGTTAGATATACTATTGAATCAAATATACTTGGTCAGAAGATTTCAATCCTTTGAAGGAATTAATAAATTAAAAAAGTAACATTTTTTTATATTTTTATAAAAGTTTTAAAAACTATCTTTTTTTCATTAAAAAAAAAAAATTGGTTTTGAGCTTTTAAAACAGATAAGTGCTTACAATGTCAAAATTTTTAAAAATTATGAAACAACCAGTCCTGGTTAAAATGGCGTGGAATGTCTTTAAAGATGTTCTACAATAAATATTATAGTTTTAGATTAGCTCGCACAGAGCTTTATCAAATGTATCGAAATTGTAACGATACATGCAGCACAAATTTGACACATCTGTGCTTTATTACTTAAGGTATTAAGGGAGGATGATTTGATTCGCAAAGTCATTTAGGCTTACTTAGCAGAAACCGATAAATCCAAGCTTAATGCATTGCCGATATATCGATCATGTACACATATCTACGTATTATATACAATCATCACACATATATGCACTATATCATATACATTTATTTTTGTGAGTGCAATAAGAGTGCAATAGATAATTGTACACTGAGA
This sequence comes from Solenopsis fugax, assembly GCA_003595255.1. Classification (NCBI taxonomy): domain Eukaryota; kingdom Metazoa; phylum Arthropoda; class Insecta; order Hymenoptera; family Formicidae; genus Solenopsis; species Solenopsis fugax. Next base: position 39,726 of record QKQZ01009937.1, on the reverse strand, counting down.
GAAAAAATATCTCAAAACAAATAAATTTTACTTAATACAGAAAAATTATTTACTCGGTGGGTCCTAATAGCTTATTTACTTGCAGTTAATTTTTTTTAATTGAAATATTTATATAATGAATAAAATAAAGAAATAGTTTTTAATTAAGTAGTTTTTCTTGCAGTAATGAAACAATTTAGTTAAGTTTAATAATCTTATTAGATAATTTGTAAAATCATTATTTAAATGTAAAAAAAATGTAACAACACAAAATTATATACTTAAGGTCTATTAACTTAAAAGTAAATTTTTGTACTTGAACAAAACAAACAAATGCTTGCATCAAAACATATGGTTTTAAAAAAATGTATTTTTGCCATTTAAAAAAATTTTCTCTCAGTAAAAACGGAACTGAAAGAAAATATAATTTAACAATAAAAAAAGGAGAAGAAAAGAATAAAAAAATATATTTAAAGTAAAAATTGAGTGGAATAGTAAAACTCATTTTAATATTTTTAGAAAATTGTTATATCTTGGCAAAAATTGTATACAAAGTATGTACCGATGTACTTTACGTTCCTAAAAAAATAGCTTAAAATGTTCAACTACGTATGTAGACTCTATTGAATTATCGTTCTAATTCTTATCTACAGTTTTTATAAATTTGTACGCTTTCTTTACCAGATAAATAATAAGAAATATGATAGGAAGATGATGTTTCATTTACACTTACAATTAGTCGGTTTCATTGAATCGAATCAAATTTAGTTCTACAATTGCACGATTTATTTGTCAGATCAGAGAAATCAGGATTTGATCCTGCCGACTTAAGGGATTAAATTATCGGATGCTCTCCACGCCGCGCCGCGCCGCGCCGAGAGAAGTCCTCTTCTGGGAGATTTATTTATTATCTGTAGAATCGAGGGATACTTTGAATGGGGGCACTTTTACTCCCCGCGTGGTGAGGGATAACGGTTCGGAGCGCGTCGCGCCGCGCTGTCTAGTCGAGGATTTCGCGCGGAAGTTCCTTCCGAGCTTGACGAATGCGTTTTACGTCTTCTCGCGTGATTACTTCGCACGTAGCGCGACGCCAGATACCAGCCGCGAGCGGGCGTGCTTGCAAACGTCACTGTGACAAATGGCGACCGAAAGCGGACGAGTAAGACTGCGACGTGACCCCCGCGGTAACCCCACCGAGAGGAGCATACCGGAGTTCCTCCTGGAACGTCGCGTCTCGACGTTCTCTACGGTCGTAACTCTCGCCTCGTTCCCTCGTCTGTCAGGCTTCTCTTCAGGCAAAAATTATTTCGTTGTTGTAGAAAATACCCGCCTAACGACACATGTACACGGAGTGTACATTATCCTGAATTAAACAGAGAAAAGATGGAGGTCGTTTCGTAAATAAAACTTCAGAAATAAAAGTAGATTATAGAAACAATGAAAATAACAGCTCCTGCATGTTAAAACAAACTCGCAAATAGGATAAAGGTCAATTAACCGAGCAAAATAAGATGGGATATTATAAAAGTAGTGTATTTATTGAAATATTTACGTACAGAATTACAAATTAATAAAACGAAACGTTTCGACTTTATTTAGTCTGTCTCAATCGTAAAAAACGCCAAACGATCGACTAAAATGAATTTAATTTCAACAATTGTAACATAATCGATAAAATGGAAGCTTTGTCAGAAAGTTAAATATTGACTATTAGTGTAGTTGTAATAATTTCAAAAATTGTGTATAAAAATTAAAATACAATTTTCTAATGAATTATTCGTGGTGAGAATATGTTCTGTCCAGCATCACGTGTCAAAAGTTAAAAATCGAATTGTGTAAATATTCTAGAAATCTATGTGAAATCTTGTGCAAATATATGGATTTTTTCATCAAATTATTTCATCATTATTTAACTTGTGTCTGTACGTTCTTGTCAATATTGAGTCTGGTGTTCGGCTCACCTATTTATAATATTCCATCTTATTTTGCTCAATTAATTGACTTTCATTCTTTTTACGAGTTTGCTTCAAATAACAGCATTTTTCTCCGTTTAACTTCCGGCTTGTTTTAATCGAGCGAAATTTTAATCTAAGATTTGCACGTTGAAATATTTAATAATTGTGAATCGAGAAGCTGCGAACGGAGCCAATCAAATTTTCGCTAAACTAACGGAAACGCGCGCAATATCGTTATATCGTTAACATCCCTGATCGCGGTATCAGAATCTATTCGAGCGTAAGGTACGGGTAAGCAGACATTGGACCGTCAAGGCGATTCGCCTCGAGGTAAGAACAGGTTATCTGCTTTATCGAGCAATCCGGAAATTGAGTCTCAGCCGTCAAGGGCTAATATCTCGCCGGGGCGGGCGTTTCGCTCGCGTCGACTCAACTCAGCCGGCTTTCTTTCGAGGATTGCCTTGATTTAGGCGGGGCCCGGGAGTACGGGAACGGGACGTTGTTCTCGTTTCGATTACGGGCCGGCGTGGAAATCCTCGGCGATAATAACGCGAGCCCCGTGGCGCCGCTGATTTCGTGGAAATGCAATTACGAGAGCCAGGGACGGGCTGAAGCTCGTCTGCGATGCTGCTGGAAAGAAATCCGGCCGCGGAGCGTCTCTCAAGCTGGGAGGTGGTGCTGGAAAGAGAAAGATTGCTTCTTTTCGCTGAATTGCAGCGATATAAGAGCGTCGTCTTTAAGTAGACAGCGTAGGCGGTGAGCGTGGATGAGTTTTATGTAAGTTTGTCCCGTGGAACTTCTGAGAGGGACATTTTATTAAGTCTTTCTTTCGCTGTTATGCCGAATGATTAATATATTTTATCCTTCGTTCGAGAGACGTTACGATACTCTTCGATACACCAATCTATTTGTGCTTCATTATTTTAAAAAAAATTATCTTATCTGGGAATTATATTCACAAGTAAATAAAGATCTCTCTAACCTTATTTGCTTATCTATACACAGAAAAAAATGACTATCAAATCAACAATTCATTGTTTCATATATAAGCAAGAATATAAAATCTTCTTGGAAGAATTTGATAATCTTGATCAGACATAATTTGCTTACATGAAGAAACAAAATTTCTTTATGTTAGCAAATTATGTCTCTTTGAGATTATAAATACTTCCAAGGAGATTTTATATTCTTGCTTATATATAAAACAATGAATTGTTGATTTGATACTAATTTTTTTTCTGTGTAATATTGCTTATCTGGCAATTATGATTTGTATTAACGGTATGAAATGAATGGTATGAATTAAACAGCGACACACAAATGTGCTGCGGATTGTTACTTATGATCATATTATCTATTTTTTCTTCTATCTTTCAATAGATTTTATACTTTTCGATTATAAAGACGTAACATTGTAATTTCTATAATACTGAATAATACCCGTGTAACGTGACCTATTAACGGGCTGTCTCAATATCCATCGTGTATAATGAAACAATAGACTTGGTGTCTTGGCTGAATGAGGTTCGACAGCAGAAAATCTTAAGTAGATCAGAAGAAGGGCCGAAACTTAAGTGCTCCTTTGCAAATCCCTTCCTCTCTTCAAACGCCACGTGCTTTATCGCAAAAGTGCAGGAAAAGAGAGGCTTCAGCAAACGAAAGAAAAATTCAAGAGGCGCGAAAATTTCATCCGTATTTTACATTCTATAGAGACTTACAATAATTTCAAATTTTTTCCTATTTTAAATTTATATATGACTTTTAGTTTAATCTAATTTTTATTGGAAATGTAGTGGGTTTTGAATAGATACGACAAATGGCAAATATAAGCATTTACAATCGGATGTAATTTTAATTCATACCTTACAAAAAATTAAATTGAATTTAAAATTAAAGAATTAATTGCTAAAACGTATTATATGTGAAAAAAAAACAAAACGAAATGTTCCTTGTGATTTCAAATAAAATTTAGTAAGTAAGTAAGGTCCAAGATAATTAGAGTATTTGCTTGAATCTGCGAGACAGAATAATAATTGTATTTTATGTCATTTTCTAGTTTCAGTAAACATTCTACTTCTAAGTTTCAAGTTAATTTGTTTTCTGTACAATTTCTATCTCTTCACTGTAACTATATTTTTAAATAGAAATGATTAATTCATCAAAAAATGAACATTTTCTATTCAATTATTTTTTAAAATTTAAATATAACTGATAGAATAATACATAAATTATTGATTTGTATTTTGATGTATAATACATATTGATATGTATTTTTCATGTTTGTGTATTTTTTGCAACAAATATTTTTTTAATTGTTTTTATTATTCTGCTTTTTTTATTAATGTTAATTTTTTATTTTATACTAATACCAATAACTAAAAGCAAATAATGACTTCTATTTTACTTTAAACTAATTAATTTTTATATCGTATTTTATAAAAAGTAACATTTAAATATAGTTCTTTTAAGGAAATTTAAAGTAATGAAATGTATCTCACAATAAATCTTTTGTTCTATGTTTTGATACTTTTTCCTTGATTATGTCGAAGACAAGAGATTCTGCTTGAGTATAGTTATATCAATTACTTCTTTAATGGTTTTCTCACATTTTCATAGTCGTACAGTTAGAGAAATGTAGATGAAGATGGGAAAAAGGGATGCGAATAGACCATTAACTTAGCGACGCGGAAGAATATTGCATTATCTTCTCCCAGAAATCGTGTAATCTGGTGAAAATGCGAAAGACTTTGGCAGTGGCCGGACGATTCAAAGGGATTTCGTTTATTAGATTCGCAGTCGTAGATACTTAGGAGAATTTCTTTTATTAACCGTCGTCGACGTGATAGGAATTCGGATCGAGCGCTTCACTTAAAGCCGACGAGTTAGAAATTGGACCGGAAATCCATTGACATCATTTGATGTTTTAATCAGAAGATCAGGAGGAATGCAGGATAGTAATAGCAGCGATGTCAGATTTGACGTTAAATTAAATTTACGTAAAATTCTATCGATTGATTTTTTGACCATGGAAGTACGAGCACCTGGTCGTGAAAGATAAAAGCAATTTCCGCTTTAAAATATATCGTATCACGGTAATAACGCGACGACGTTCTGGAAGAAATATGTCGGGCGTCTCGCGAAGGGCGGGCTTTTCCGTGGCGTCTTCCTCGATCCACCCACGGAGTCACGTAGCGGAAAAATGGCTTAATCCCAGAAGTCCTCTCACCTAGTTTCCTGAACCTGACGGCCCGTATTCAACGGACTGGTCCTTTGCATTCGTCGGCCTATCCCGAATATTGGCTGGACGACAAGCGTCGTCGTTGTTGAAATTTCGCTGAAACATTTCATGCGGAAGTTAAAGTAATATGATGAATGCTCTCATCACGATGACACAGTGTCTTCACTTGCAAAAGTACGCCCGCTAGAATGCAACTACGTGATTATTTTGCCGGTAAATTACGCAGGAAGAATATTAAGCGAAATTTTTGGCCATGTGCAGGTATAACGCTAGTCCACATTGATACATTTTATGTCTACACTGAAAAAATGATTTTGTTGAAATACAGATAAGACAATAATTATGTTGAATCATTAAAATAATTATATTGCACTGAAAAAAGGATTTGGTAATTATTATCAAATTTGATAATAGTTACCAAATCCTTTTTTCCAGTGCAATGTAATTATTTTAATTAATTATCCAACATAATTATTTTCATATCTGTATTTCAACAAAAATTTCCATTTTTTTTTTAGTGTATACTATAATATAACGATTTCTGAAACGAGTGAAAACGAAAATCTATCTTATTACTATCTTATTTTTTACAAGTATATGAAGCAAAAATATTCTGTATAACGCACATTGACATTAATATTGATAGCGTTGATTTTATGCTGGTTCATTCGTAATTCTCTTCTTGCATTTGGTTCCTAGAGACTCCGTTGCAGAAGTGGACTAACATATTTGCAGTGCGCGGTCTATGTGGGTTACGGTTGACGGAACGGAGTATGGTACTAAATTTTGATTCGTCTCTCTGGGCGCTGGTTAAAAGCCCCAGGAGCTCTTGGTGCGAACGCAGCAACAGAAAATAAGCGCGATAATGAGATCCGCGTAATAAGGACTTCGAGATTTTCATTAGAGAGCGCGCTGCAGCGTTTATTATGCTCGAGAACATTCAAGAATAATGCAATTTGCTAATTTACGTGTCTTCGCTACTTTATGTAAGCATTATTAAGAGAAACAGTATTTTCCGTTGTCTCGGAAAATACTGCTCTTTTAAAACGTGTTCAATATACGTATAAATTAATTAATTTATTTTTCTGTGTAAGTCATAACTATTGTTGCAAGGAAATTATGTGATTGATATTATCTAATATTTCATTCGATAAAAAGGTATATAAAATCATTATACGGAAGGGAGGGGGAGAGGTTTTAGTTAGCCAAATCCGGTCGAACGAGTGCTTTCTCAGGTTTGTACAGCGTGGAGAAATTCTAGAGGGTTAAAATGTTACACGGAAGTTGTTAACGCGACGAGTGCCCTGGGATCGAGCGTTCGCTCGTGGAGTATGTGCACCGGCGAATGTGCCGACGCATTCTCAGGGGAACTACGGCGATTCTAAAGGTCGTTCATTAGTGTCTAAGGACACACATGCTCCACGCGGCTCGATCTCTGTCGTCGCCTCTTCACAGAAAAAGGCAGAGAAAGTCGTACGCCGAGGGATTTGCCGAGTCTCTAAAAGCTCATCTCTTTCTCGCTGTCTCTTTGTCCCGCGTGTGCTTGCTTTTTAGCCGTATCGCCTGTTTTTCAACCGCCAGGACGACACCTGTCCGAATCCCGAGCTGGTGTGTCAAAAACGAGTGCGATCGACAGGAGAAACCTGTTCGATCGGTGTAGTTAACGCGTCTAGTCCCCCGTAATCTCCCCAATGATGTGCTAGGTAGTGTTAACGATGGAGTTTCTAGTTTGCACGTTTCGGGATTTATTATCAACGAAAGTTCGAATCCACCTGGGGGACAAAAGGATTTTCAATTTACTCTATTGAGCTTTAAACAGATGAACGAGATGATTATAAAAATCGTTTTTTTCTTTTTTTTTTATAAAATGTGCATTGGGAAAAATGTTTTATTGTAACAACAAATAATTTCATTCAAATATATTAAACAAAACTAGGTAGTATAAACAAATATTTTTCATTTACACGTATCTTGCAAAAGTAACTAAATTTTTTGTTATATATAACAAAATATTTGGTTGCTGTTATAAAAATGTTTCAACTTAAAATAGCTTTTACTAAAAACACTAACTTTTTTCATAGTGTATATAACTCTTTACAGTATCAGCGATTTATTTGTTATTATTTGTTATTATTGCTGTTGATTGATTAATTAACTTGCCAATCTTATTATACACTTAGAGAAATTGTTTGGTATGATCAACTAATGTTTGGTTGAATAGTGATCAAATGAATTTTGTAGTTACTGGTACCAAAAACTTAGTTACCTTTAACAAAACTTTTTGTAATTTATTGTATGAAAATAATTACTTGGTTAAGGCTACAAATTGTTTAGTCAAAACAACTATATATTTAGTAATTAAAACTATAAAATTCATTTGATTACTATTCAACCAAACGGTAGTTGATTTTATCAAACATTTCTCTCAGTGTATAATAAAAATTAAAGGATAATTATTAATTTAAGATTAATTATAGTAGGATTATTAATAATAAACTGAATTCGGAATTGTACTCAATTTTTAGTTCTGCTATGAATATAGTTTTGAACGAATCAATGTATTTTAGCCTAAATTGGCGCATTTTAGAAACTGAAAAAAAGAGTTTGGTAAATTCTTTACAGTTTTTTCAGGGGGGATAAGGGGTCTAACATCAAGATGCAAGTTAGCATCGCTAATTATTAAATTATTTCTAATTTAATAATGTGATATTATCTGTTCATGTTCAACTTATAGCTGCGTTATGACCGGAAAAGTAATTCGGCGCGTAGTCGGTTGAATTTGAAAAAAAGGTATATAAAAATCACACAAGTAAAATTTATAAAAAGCACTAAGATCCAGCTTGACTGTACAAGGTGTTCTCATTTCAATTTGTATGTATTACATTAACGGTCGAATATCTCCAATTTTAGAGTTTGGTAAGCTTTGATGATATAATATATAGTTTTAATGAAATGTTATATTAATTCAACCAAATATTTAGTAATATTAATAGTAATTCCAAACATAATAATAGTAACCAATTAGTTACTGAACAATTATCAAACGGTTACTATATATTACTAAATATTAATTATATTAACTGTATATCTAATAGAATATTTAATTGAAATTATTTTATTAAATCCTATACTGAAAAAAAGAAGTTGTTAATTTGACTTAATTTTTCAACTTGATTAATTTCTTTAGTTCAAGTATTTAAGTTAAATGTATATATTGAAAAATATATAAATGCTGAAGTTTAAGTATTTTATGTATTTACGTCAAATACATAAATATTTGAAATGAAAAAATTTAATTGAGTTGGAAATTTTAATCAAATTAACTTTTTTCTCAGTATAATAACTATCATCTGGCTCGATTATTATTATCAAACTTTATTCAGTGAATAGAACTGGATTATCGTGAGAAAAACCGATAGTCAGACGATTATAAAGTGACTTCATGGCATGTTTCGGAGGGGGATGACAACATCGGGTGTCGGGAAGCGCGCAAATTCTCCAAGACAATGAGGGATGCCGCATTAATATTCTTGGCCGTATCTCTCTCTCTTTCTCCCTCGCTCTTATTCACCCTGCGACGAGACAGAGCTTTCGCCGACGGCGGCTCGTGCGCCAGATTGCAATCGCACAACAGCTTCGTTAATTACCGGATCCTGCGTTTCCTCGCGCGACGTCCGCTGTGCCTACGTTCGACCACGCCGAACGTAGAATTTACACGCGAGCATATACCCTCGGGACGGTCGTGACGATCGTCCACCGGTACTGCCCACTCATGCCCAGACGATCTCGGGCCGCTGTGTCGTGCCGGACTTATTCCTTAACCCTTGACACCGTTCCTTCCATTCAGAGGTATTTTTTCGTAGCCTTCGCGCCATGATCGCGCGCCATGAATAGATACGTACTTCGTGCTTAGAAGTCTCGCCGGAGGCGCGCGGCACGTCGACACTGACGTGAATCGCTCGCATCATGATAAGCGTATTTTTTTTTTGTGTTTGCGTAAGAGTTCCAAGAAGAGTTGATAATGTTGTTCTAGGCTGTAATGGTAATGAGCTAACGATAGCTCAAGAACGTTACTGGTTGCGCGGATGTATATTGGGTTCATAAATAAATAAATTAGTAGAGCAAGCGAATTATTATCAGGTTAATTAGAGCGATGACAGAGACGAACTAATGAAATTTACGTTAAACATAGTTACGTAGAATTAATCCATTAAAGCCCACGGTTAGATCAGCAAAAATAGTCAGAAAATAACAATTAGAGCCGGAGCGTAAAGAAGACCATTATTGACATAAGAAGCACTATTGACTTAAAAATCAATCTTGCAACTCAAAATATGAACAAATTACATAAGGCTCCGTAGTTTTTTTGTTTGAAGAAAATTTATCATTTCCTATGTATTTTTGCGCGCTAAACAAGAATTCGGCAAGCGAATTGCTCCATCACGTCAGGTTTTTGAGAAAAGTATGGTTAAAGGTGTCAAAAACGACATTTGTTGACATATTCGTGATTTTTTGCAAAGTAAATTTTTTTTTCTACTTCCACTTACGCCATCTTAAAGTGTCAACTTTTACCTTTAAAATAGATTTCTTTTAACGCCATGACCAACACATTTAACCTCATTTTTCTTAAAAATCTGACGTCATAGAGCAATTTGCTTACCAGATTCGTGTTCAGCGCGCAAAAATACATAGGAAATAATAAATTTTATTCAAACAACAGAAAAGAAGTCTAAAAACGGAGCCCTGTGTTGTTAAAAAGTGGCTATACAGAAAAACCGCGCCAATTAATTCTACGGGAAAAATTACTAAAGAAACATAGATAACTTTTTCTTAAATCGTTATTGTTTTATAGCGATCACAGCGCTTGTAAGCATCATTTGTCTTTGATAAATAAGAAGGATAAAATGATATTGTGATCACAAGAACCTATATCTTTGAATCATAAAATAATAACGATTTAAGAAAAAGTTATATACATATGTTTCTTGGCGTAATCAATTTCTTGTACAGTCAATTTTTAATAATTTGCTTATAATTAATTGCAAAATTGATTTTTGCACCGTGCTTTTTATGTCAATAATGTTTTCTTACGCTCCGATTCTATTTCCAATTGTTATTTTTGCTATTGTTGTTTGCTGGTCTAGCCATGGACTTGTAAAGGTTAATGAGGAGAACAGTATTACAATAGGACAGCAAATTGTTATAAAAGGATTAAATATCTTTTTATTGTCATATTGGGCGAAAATTGCTGAATGCGTACCGATTGCCTAAATCGTATATTTCATCAATATTTTATATTTTTATTTAATATAAAGCAACATTTAGTGACAAAGATATGAAATAAAAATATGAAAAGTATGAAAAAAATGAGAAATGAGTAATATAGACAAAAATTTAACCTTTTACATCTTATTAAATGTTTGATCCTTTTATCCAATAAATTATTATTAAAATAAATATTAATGATAATGAATAGTTAATGATTCCTTATATTCTTAATTATTTTACAATTCATATATTCAATGTTATCAAAGGCAATACGATTTAGAACACACATAGGTACAATTTAAACAACTGGATGTCTAAATCGCACCTTTTGCAAAAAGGCTCATATAAATATAAATAAATAAATTTGTTATCGATGAAAGGTTATACATTGTAGTAATAGATACCTGAAATATCAAGCTACAATTTTCAATGTTCATTTTCGTACAAATCAATATACCAAATGCGAAATATAATAAAAAATAATTAGTGATATGCATTCGGTGACTCTCTTCTATGTTCATAGCTGCAGATATTGAACAATCAGATATGGAAGTCATTAGAAATTGCGAACATATTTCATATCATAGCGCAATTAGAGTTCTAATTTTTTTTTCAAAACTTGATAATTCTGAAATTGAAGACAATTCGCTAAATAAGGTCTACTAGTGATCTCCTTCCGAAATAGCATTCGGCGTAGCTGCACGGCCGCGGAATTTCAAACGTCTGTTTTGCATTCCACTGCGATCCTTCTCTGCTGGTCCGGCGCGCAACCATTACGTCGGAGATCGCTGACTGGGAAATTTATACTTAACCATTCAGCCCGCGGTGACGGCAATATCGTTTCGAATGGGCCATTGCTCTCGGTTTTCCTACCTCTCCGAGTTATCCGCGAGGCTGCCTCCACGTCTTTCTCAATGCCGACGTTAAGCACGGCTCATTCCTCTTATCGTCCCTTTCGTCGACAGGGTCGGATTAAGCGTGACAATCAGACTGAATTCAGTTATACGGTCACCGTCAAAGCGAGAAACGATAGCTCTGTTTTATTTATTATTTTACTTCGCAGCATTATAAGCTTATGATAATTTAAGTATTCCACTGTACATTGAACGATTATTCTGCCTTTCTTTTAGCATTTTTATTATATTTATCGTGAAGCTATGGAACCAACGTTCTGTTCGAGGTCCTAGATTCTATCCTGGTCGTTCAATAGTCGCCGGAAGTGTCGAGGTACGTATCGCACGCAGCAGTTTTGGCGCGAGTTACGGTTGTCTTTGTCTCTACGGTGACTTCCGTACGTCGTTTTCAGTGCTCCGGATCGATTCGAGCTTCCGGAACTTTAAACAAATTTAATTTCTGCGATAGGTAAATTCAACGTTGCTGTCAAGATGTCAGAACGTGCGCGTTCTGTGGAAAATTATATATATATATATATATATATATATACGAAGATAAAAGCGGCTCATCCTGATTTGTATGCAGTGACATTCGAACGTCGTCGTTTACGTCGTCTCGCATGAACGTGCTTCTAAAAAAAGTCGTCATAAAGTCGGACGTTCATCGATCATTTACGGAGCCGTTGTTAAAATTCCGATAACGAGTCGCCGGTCTCTCCCACTTCTTTCGACCGGTCTCTCGTCCGTTCTTTGGCGCACATTTTCTTGCGCTACGAACGAATTACCTTGCTCGCCCCCTTTGTTCCAGCGTCGCTTTTTCCGCGGTCGCTGCACCTACGAATCGCATGCCATGCACCGAGTAGATCGGCCAACGGCAGCCGGAGGACGCATATTATCGCGGGCCAGATTATCCTTTTTGAGATTCTTTTCGCAAAGACAGACCCGTCTCACGCGGCCACGATAATAAATGTCTTTCTCTTCCCACTCGATCGGTGAAGGGGATAAGGGAGGAGTGCGTCGGCCCTATATACGGTCCCTAAACTCGCCATGGACCGGTACCACGTAGACGGATAATTGAACATACATCAAAGCGAAAGAAGCCCTCGCGATGCCAGGAACGACAGGATGAAGAAAGATAGCTGGCCCCGTCGACTTATCTGAAAGAAGAGGGAGGGCGGCCCGGGCCTCCCCAGTGAGATAGAAAGGGAGACAGAGATAATTTCGTACAGGTTAATGCGAAGAAAGGAAGAGAGAGATGGAGAAAGAAAAAGAGAAGAAGCGAAAGGGGGGAGGGAGAGAGAAGTTGCCGCGCAGCAGGAGGACATAAATTCAGTAAACGCCGTCATTAGGGCCAATCCGAAATACCGGGCGTCTATTAAACATGGAACTAAGATAATTATCTGTACTGGCTTATCCCCAACCCGCACCCGCGAATTGCCCTAAGGACAGTTCGACGAATGTGAGAGAAGGAGACGGAGACAGGGTAAGAGAGAAGGAGAGAGAGTGCGCTTCCAGGCTCTGCATTGTTAAGCTTCTTGCGGTGTCTCGCGGCCTCTCTCGACTGCTTCTTTTCTCTTTCTTGCTTCGACTTATCCGCTCTCCTCTCCTCGCTCTCGACCTTCCTTCGGTTTCTCTCCCGCGATGGACCGATCTTGGCGACCGTGGAATCCCGACACAGCTGTACGAGAACGGAGGGAAAGAGTGGCTGAGCAAAAAGCGCTAAACTACATTTTTAGCCGGGCGTTACATTTGTCGGATACCGGCAGAGCCGAATCCCGCTCTCAGAAAGCTATTAAGAATGTCGCGCATCTTACTTTAGAAGTGAGCTTTTATAGTCGCTAAATATAATAGTTACGTTATTACCCACACGGTCAACTACTTCATTTTTTTTTCTTGCAGACCAAAATAACGAACGTATGGGAAGATATTGAATTGTTATGATATTTTTACGTTTTATTCTAAAAAAATTATTTAAAAGTTATTAGGTCGGTGCAGATGAAATGGCCGTTTTTTAAGTTAAATTTTAGACAAATTTAAAACTTGTTTTACTAATCAAAATAGTATCTGTCTACTTTAATGCACTACTATCAATGTAATACAAGTGCATCTATGCCGGTCTTAAAAAAGTTAAAATGACATCATCATTGATAAAGGATCCATGCCCACGAGGTAAACTATCGAAGTTTGTGTTTCCAGACTGAAACTTTTTCAAATCAACGTTTTGTCGTTTTTTTACTTACAGTACCTTCCCCAAATGCAGTATTAATGTTACGCATGCCTCGGCTGCAGTATGACCAAGTTTGAACTCGTATAAGTAAATTATACGAATTTCTTTATTTTCCATCACGGCGTTAATGCAAACTTCTATGACTAACAGTACAATATATAAATAAGATTATGCACTATAAATCACATGTGGACCATGTACTTCTCACACAGTACATACATCGTTCTCTGTATGAAAGAAAAGTAATCTATAGGGATGGAAAATTTAAAATACTGAAAACGGCCATTTCATTTGCACCGACCTAATAATATAGCGACTTTCAAAAATTGTTTATATATTCATCTTCATATTTTTGTATTTCCAAAATTTCTTTAAGAATAAATAAAATGATATACTTCAGTATATCATTTTAAATCTTAGAATACAATGTGAAAAAGAGCTAACTTTAATTATGGATATCTCGCATTCGATCACTTTTTCATCTATTTAAAATGGTTAAAAAAATTTCTAAAAATTCATGAACATACCTTCAAGTTTCTAGAACAAATGTCTCTATTTTTGGAAAAAATGTTGTGTAATTTAGTTACCTTTGAAATTTTAAGAAACTTTCATAGATACGGAATACCCATGATTGGATCTTAAGGTTTAACAATATTTACAGCAACTAATATGATTTCTTTGCAACATAATACAACGAAATAGTCAAATAAAACAAATCAATATTGTTTTTTTTTATAATGATTCTATTGCGTCAATAAATTTATGAGTGACTCTGTATCGGTGCACATCACGAGAGTTTTGATGCATTAATTATGAATTCGTTACATTATGCTACTGCATGCTGTTTGAATTATCGCATTGCTATGCGTATTGCATAATTGAAATTATGGCTTCTGTCTAATGCGTTACGTAATTACTGATGCGTGATGTTCAATATCAAGCAATTTAGGTTGGATGCGTGAAAATTTAATTATGCATCAACATTTAACTTGAGGGCATTGTATATTTTTTTAAATTGCATATTGTAACAATACTCATTTGCATAAAATAATGTTCACTTTTATTAAATAATTGTAATAATGTACTTTACAGTATTGCTGTATTACGAGCAATAATATTCTCTTTTGTTATCTTTCTCTTAATGTAATTTTAAATACATTGAAAAAACATAAATCATGAAAATCGTATATTGTTTTTCCTCCGCGTCGATAATGAATTCTCAACGTCAAGAATCTATTTATCGGTTTAAAATTCCAATTTATGCGTATTCGATTGTATTATTATCATATTCATCCAACTTTTTTATCTGATTTTTCACTCGATGGTACTATATATCCATCATCACTCTCTGCTTACAAGAGCTCGACAATCAAGTGATTTTTAAAGCATCTATTTATTATCGAATTTATTATTAATCCTTTTTTTTCGCATTTAGTTCCCTTTTTAATATCGGAAAAAATTATCTTTTTTCCATGAATATTTCTCTATTCACGCTCTATCCACATCTATTGACGCTTTGCATTAATTTGTGCTGAAAGAATTCAGATCCCTTTTATGCGGTAGAAATGCTTTTGTGCGGCGATCTACTTTAGTGGCTTTGATGTAAAAGTTAATTAAAGCGATATTCGGCCGAAACGAGATTGGGCGACCTGGGCACAGAGTCGCGCGCGTTAATCCGTGTCGTGCTATGTAATAAAGAAGAACGCAATTGCGAATCTGTTTCACTTTATCTTAGCACGGTTATCCACACGATCGTGAGAAATAATTAAGAAACATCTCTGCGGCGCGTCTTTAATTTTCGGAGATTCTGTCGCGTACCGAGCTGCGAAAGTTCCGGCTATTTATTTCCGGAGTTTTCCAAGTGGGCGTCGCACCCGCGTAGGTATATATGTATGCTACGTGGAAAAGTTGGGATTTGATGCTCTTGCGCACGTAATGAAAAAGTTCAAGCCGAGTTAACGATATCGTATATCGTGTTAATGTCACCTGGGAAATCTTAGAATCGGTATCAACCGTCGCATGTGTCTCTAGCGAATAGCGTGAACTCCAATTTTACGCATCGGTGAATGCCTTTGATATAATAAAGTAAAAAAATTTATAACTCGTGCGTAATATTATTAACTATACACACATAAATAGTAAATACACATAAAGTTATGATAAATATGTATATATATATATATATCTCGGTCCATTCCATGTTAAATCGACCACTCCTTTAGATTAAAATTGTACTTAATGTAATTTGTAGGGTATCAAAATTTAGATAAAAGCTTCTAGTTAGATCCTTTGACGATTTTGAAAAATATCAAGCAATGATCTTGATTTCATCGATCAAATTTTTTTTTATTTGAATTTTTCCTTATTTGAACCTACACTAGTTTTTGTAAATAAAGTACAATACAATAGTTATTTTCAGTGTAATTTTGCACACTAAATCCGAATTTGGAATTGCAAAATTATATTATTTTGAAAATGACTAATATACAGTATATTGCGTTAATTCTCGAGGCCCCTCACGAAAAATAACGGCTAATACACAGTAGTAGTACACAGTAGTATCACTACTGACATCCAGACATTCAATACAGAACCAGTAGCGCTACTAGTACTAATAGTAGTGTTACTAGTAGTGTTCAACAGAGCGGTAGGGCTACGCGAATTAATGTACTGTACTGTACTGTACTCATTTGTAAGAGATAATGCAGATTCAAATAAGAAAATAAAAATTAACTTTTTATATATGAAATAAAAATTAACTTTTTCTATTTGACTGATGGAATCAAAATCATTACTTGATATTTTTTAAAATCGCTAGGCAATAAAAATTAGAAGCTTTAATTTAAATTTTGTTTTCTTACAAATTACAATTAGTTAAATACAATTTTAGTCAGAGGATGGTTGATCTGACATGTAATGTTCCATACATATATATTTCTTTTGATATAATTATAGTTATTACTTTCTTGTTATGCGTATCTTTACTTATTTGTTTATTAATTCATTTCAAAAATTATATTTTAAACCGTAGATTTGCTAAAGGTGTATTTTATCAATATTGTCTTAGAAATCCTTTTAAATCCTTTTGTAATTTTTGTTTTCTACACTTTAATTTTCTCGGCAGCGAATGGAGATTTCATAAGATGAAATAAACGTTGGAAAACTATTGTTGGTTTTACGAGGATACACATTCGTGATATCGGTATCGAGTGTCCACTTCGTAACGTTTCATACCGAAACCGTTCGTTCGAAATAAAGGCGTGGCTAGTCATTTGAACGTAGCCCGGGTCGAGATCTTGGATCGTCGTCGTCGTGATTGTTGCAGGAGTTCAGGTGGCTCGTTTCACTTCGTAGGACAAGTCTTCGGGGGCCTCTTTCGGTAAACGACAAAATGGTGAGGGGCAGTGAAGTCGTACGTGTTTTTTCGTTTATTGGACGAAAACAAATAAGGGAAAACTCATCATCCGGTTCCATTCAACGTCGGCAATAAAAGAAGCTGAGCGAAATAAGAAAGCGTGATTGTGTCTCTTCTTCCTGTTTCATCTTCGACCGCGATGGCTAAACCTTTATTCTCAACCTTTACTCCATGTCATTCTTCGAATTTCAACAAACCCTCTTTCTTTTCGTACTCTCGAATTTGCTCGTATTTTTTATCTCCATTTTTGAATTGAATATATTGCAGAAATGAAATATATTTTGAATTGCGATATAGAATCGTTTTCGGTTAATTAAAATAATTATTTGACTCTTTACAAATTATAATTATAGGTAAAATGTGAATTTTTTGTTCGCTCGATTATATTTGATTTCCTTTGTTTTTACGTTTTTATAAAAAAATATAAATTTTGCCAATTTCGATACATTCATTACAGAATCGCTAAAAAATTTAGTAATGTTTGCTGATAGAGCCACCCGTAAAGCTTTGCATTATTATTACAGACGCTAGTTTATTAGCTTTTTGACTTGTTATTTTTTTGAATATATTTTGAGAAGCTATATTGATGTTCGTCTCTGGACAAACTATGAGTTTTCGTAGAACGCTATATTCTATCCAGAAACTCTCTTGTGACGAGCACCAAGAGAGCTTGGGGCGGTCTTGATCTTAAAAGTGGTTGCATGACGCAAAGGGTAGCATTCGGATTATAGGTCGTCTCGAGAGGTGCTCCGTACAACATAAAATCGACCCTTATACGTTTAAGAACGGGCTGAGCATTGTTGCTTCTTGTAGTCTTCCATGGGACGTTCCAACGTTCTTTTCCTGTTTGTATTTACATCCACATTTACATTTAAATTTATATCTGTAGTTCCTTAACGTTTCAAAAACGTTATAGAGATTAATATTTGAAATTGATAGAAAAATAAAAGTGGAAATATTTTATTTTTTTTTAATTTAGGTAAAACTGTACCAAGTTTTAGTTCTCAATATTTCTCAATATTTTAAACGACAAACAACAAATAGTTAGAGTACTGAGTTTCTATTTCTCGAATCAAAATTTGCGACATTCTTATAAGTAAAACTTTTTTTTAGAAATGACATTTTTTTTTAAATTCTGAATATTTCTCAATTTCACAAATTTTATTAAATTTTATATTATAGAAATTATATTATCAAGCTATGTCTATTTAAAATAAAACAGTTAAAATTAACTTCTCTACAATGTTAATACTTAAGTATTTAAATTCTTATTTTTTATGTGGTAAATCAGACATTTAACTTTTTTTTTAATGTCAAACATATATATTAAGCAATTGCTTTTGTAATTGTGTCTCTATTGAAAAACTTAGCTTAAACCATCCTAAGATGTATTATTTAACAAATAAATTTTGAGAGACAATTTAATATCTGTTACATCATATTTGCAATTGCGATTTAATTGAGGAACTCATTATCATATAAAATTTGTCTTGCGACACTCTTCGAGTTCTGTTTCTCACAGTCTAATAATCGTACCAATTGAATATTATATATGAGTATGGAAAATATTACTTAGATATGCTTTAGAAGAGATGATATAAAATTACTCTCACGAGAAATTTGACTTTAAATTCAAGAATAAATTTTTAAAGCGTTTTAATTAAAATTTAAAAAATAATATTGATCCAAATTTCCTTTTTTTAAACTTGATAGATTTTAGCGGTATGTCAGTATGCATGTTGATATGTCTTAATTTATTAAAATCACAATTATTGATTTATTATAATAAAATCACACAATTTCGTTGGAATAAAGAATTACAAAAGGTAATAAATCAATATATATAAATAGTTTTTGATTAAAACAAAGATTAATTTTATTCTTTAAATAAATATATTTAATATATAATTCTTTATATCTACATATATGATGTGTACATATATAATTTCAATTTTTATTATACAAATGTAATTAAATGTAATTAAATATAATTTGTGTATAGTTAAAATCTACTATTAATAATATAGTAAGATTTAATTAATAAAATATTTTTATTTTAAAACGTTCTTTTACAATCGAAAAAAATACGTTTACAGTCGCATGCAATCCAGTCACATGGTTTATTAAAATTAAGGAATTTTTTTTTAGCAAATTTTCCTTGAATTTAGGTAAGCCATGTGTTTGCATACAATTGTAAACGCATTTTTTAAATTTTAGTACATTTTTTCTCAATGTGCTATCTATTAATTTCATATTTAAAAAATTCAATAATTCGCAGATTTGCTAATATCAGGAGATTGCGAATAATATCGTAATAAAAATGCAAATGCAAGTGCAGTGTTGGTCTTGATGCGTACGTAAAAGGTGATTCTGTGATTAGCACCAGCTGAAGCTCTTTCCCTCAAGTGGTTTCCCACATCCGACGATTCTAGCTCTTGAAACTTGCTTAGCATTCACCCTCATACCGCTTTCCGCGAGAACTTTGGCACCCTCGTGAAAACACACTTACGTTTGAATACGTCTTATCACCATTACGTGGATCAATTCTTGTACCGGGTGTCTCTTACGCAATCTTCGTTCCGTCGTATGAAATTTTTCTCAGTTATCAGAGAACCCATTGATGCAATAAACTTTTATAATATACTAATTTGGCATACGATATTTTAATTGATCAGTAGTTTTTAATTTATAATAATTATATATGCACACACAATGTAAATTAATTTTTATGATTTGTTCAACTATTTCTGTTAATTTTTTTATTATTAATTTTCATTATTAATTATTGAGTAAAACTTTATTAAAAAATATTTATATTCAAAATTCTGTTTTTTTTTTAATTTCTTTTAATCTGCGCCTCGGCATCGGTGATAATATGTTTGCTAAATGAATGTTTACACAGATAAAATGTAAAGCAGATTTTTCTGCTTTCAATTTATATTTACAAATTGTTTGTTTTTATTTCGAGAAATGTTCTTGGATAAAAGGATAATTTGGAAAATATGCATTATTAATTGTTATTTAGTGGTCATCTCAGTACTTAATGAAATAACATTCTCTATATTTAAGACACCCGATATGTGGAAATTGCGCGAATTATTCGTTATTAAATGAGTCCAACTTGACATTACTCGTAAGATTATGATAAATTTACGGATTAACCAGATTGGATTCTTAAGATGGTATGAAATTAATTTGCTCGAATCTGGATGGAAGGAAAAGCAAGAGGATTTTGTCGACTGGCTCGAACATATTTAGTAGGGAAAATAGCGTAATTGAATCGAACGTGACTGCGAGTTGCATTAAAGGGATTAATGTTAAAAAAACATGTGTTTGTTCGTCGTCGATATATAAAGAATTTATTCTGCTCTTTCTCGGCCATTAAGACGGCTTTATCAAGGAAATAATTAAACATCAATTAACATAACCCGAATTAAAACATTCTTATTACTAATGATGCTTTTTCTTTGACTTATTAGTGTTATAAAATGTTAATATAAGGCGTTCTCATTTAATTTGTATTTATACATTATCGGTCGAATATTTTCTCTAATTAATATTTAAATTCGCATATTGAATTTTATTGATGTATCTTTATTTCACAATCAGCTTTAATCTTCAACCTGTTATCTGTAACCTTTTATTTTTAATCTTTGGTAAAAATTCTGTCTGGACAAACGGACATTATTCTGAAAATTTCGAAGTTTATGTTAGATTAAATATCTGTAATTATTAAAAAAGTTAATGTCAGCATTATATATTGGGTTGGAACAATAGTAGCGTTATTTAATTGTGAAATTCAAAGAAAATATTTAGATGTTTGTACATAGATTTATTTAATCACATATATGCTGCTACAAATTTTTATCCCAAACTAATCATTACAATAAAAGGTATATCGAATAAATATTTTACGCTTCATATAACTGTTCCCATGAACATTTGCCTTCATTCGGTTGGCGAACGGGTGACAGGTTGCTTTTAGTCTCATCGCACAGTTTCGCGAAGGTAGGACTATCGCAATTGCGAGCGTGTTTTTACATAGTAACCCAGTGGTAACCCACGAGAAACAATTTACGATAAACCGTATTAGCGTTCGGCAGCTCACAAAGCCGATCGACGGTTACCATTCACCGCAGAATCTTGTTAAGCGCTTTAAAGTTGCGCTACGCTTTCCCGCGTCCGACATTGTCCCCTTTCGTCGATTAATGGAATGCGTAAAGCTACCTGACAGCCGTGGGTTTACGTTGTCGCGGTCGACTATGCTTACATAGATGCGAAAACAACGATCTAGATTCAGGTAAATCGACGATCGTTGATCCGATCGCAAAACGCCGCTGAATATCGACGATTACTTTTGATGCGATTCGGAAAGGCAGTTTCGAATTTATTTTTCAAATTGGGATATTTCGTACTTTATTGTGTTAATAGTCTGTTTAAATATCGTCAAGAATAATTTTTTAGTTATTCTCCAAAAGTACCTGAAGAAAATATCAAATTTAATTTTTTTTAAATATTAGGAATATTTGTGTTTCTGCTTGAAATAGTGATACAATATTCATGGGAGCTCCTGCAATAAAATACTTTGTGTGAGTTTATTAATTTTATCTATTTTTTTTGTACTTTTATATGGCATTGTAGCTAATACTATGTAAAACATAATTAAAATTGAGAGAAACCAACGAGCAGTCATAGCAATCTTAATGTTTAATAATACTTATGTGATTATATATATATTTTCTTCAAATTATGCATCATTACTTTCGATTTTGAGACATAATTCTTAATCCTTAAACACAGCACGAGTCTGAGAGATCTATGCAACTTTTTAGAAGTCATATAATTTTCTAATCAATACTTTTTAACAATTTTTTAAAATAAAAGTTTAAGTCTCAGAAATGTGACTGAATAAACGGCATTGCCGAAAAATAATCTATTTTGAAGTTATTACAGAAAAATCATTAAGCGAAAATAAAGATTTGTAAAAATTCATTTTTTAAATTAAATCATGTTTTTGCAAAAAGAACTTTTAATAACTTTACAATACAGCGTTTTAAATCTAAAGAGATATTTTTAACAAAAAATTATGGCATTGTTATTCCTTTTAAAAAGTATAATTATGTAACAAAGAGAATATGATGACAACAAAATTTTACTTTCGTGCCGTTTGAATTCTAGTTGAGTTCTGAAGCCGGTCAACGTGGCGATCGATAGGGGAGACTTCTAACTTTTTTCTCTTCCTAACCTGAACCTTTTATTTCATTCCTTCTTCACACAGCAAGTGATCGAAGTTTTATATAGTCTTTCGGACCTATTGCTGTTTAAGAATTAAGTTGGACCAAAATAATAATATCAAAATATTAAATGTGTATATGATTTAATACTTGTGAAATTGACATCCGAGCACTACAATAACCACGAAATTATTTTGCGCTTTATCAAATGCATAATAGGGAAAACAATTTGAGATCATAAGGAATGATTAATGAGAGAAAGAGGGAATCTGCTTCATGGAATTAATTTGACGAGCATAATCGGCTTAATCTTGATTTATACTGACACTTCCCTTGGGTAGATGTTTTCGGAGTAAGTACGAGGGGTGGAGCTGTGGAAAAACAGAGAATGTAAATGCTAAGCGGGAAGACGATGTGTGATCGAAGGAAGCGCACACCCGTATGAAGCACACGACGTAGATATCCTCAGTAATTGGCCGATAGGTACTCGCGGATTATGCACTTACATAGGATTTCCTAGGTACCGCGGGGATGTACGATCGATCGAAATACTGTCGGTATCGATAAGTCTGTTTACGCCCAGACTCTATCTCACGTTGTTGCCTTACTCGTTCCCAGCTCGTTAACGTACGCGAACCGCTTTGGTGCCTGGTTACATAATTAAAGTGTCGGCGAGCCCATGGATCAGATACTTTGGATATTAGACTTCAATTTTCCTTATAGTCCACACTTCGTACGTTCACTTCTTAATTACTTTCAGCTTTATCAAATTTTCAAAGCGATTGAGGTGTATATTTACAGACACTGAAAAAAAAGTCTGGTTATAACTACCAAATGTATAGTGAAATAATATCAATTAAATATTTTGTCAATATAACCAAAAATAATTTTATTTTACTAAATGTTTAGTAAGTATTATCAAATTTGGTATAAGTTACTAAATATTTAAAAGAGTAAAATTATTTTTGGTTACATTGACCAAATATTTAATTGATACTATTAGACTATACATTTGGTAGTTATAACCAGTCTTTTTTTTTCAGTGTATATTTTTCGGACATTGTAATTCCAGTATGAAGTTAGTATGTCGCATTGATATTATAATTACAACAATTAGCACTCTGCATATCGTTTGGCTGTCCCTCGAAAATGTATTGTTCCTAATTGCTAAGTTGGAATCTTTTTTTATCAATGATCTGGCTAAAAATATATATTCGTTATTCTCACGTGCAATGAATGGAGTGCTCGTGACTGATTAGAGCCTGACGAATTGCGCCACGCTGCCTTACAACATGATGTCTCTCGTTCACAATTTCAACGCTCGAATACGTGCACGTACATGTGTTGCTTTCACATATGGAAGCCTGTGTGAGAGCAATTGTGGACAACCCTCGCGCTAATCCCTTTCATTGGTCGTGTGCCACGCGCAGGACATGCACGGGGATATACGTAAGAGATTAGGTCCTGTAAGTCTGTGTACATTAGCATGTGTATGCGCAGCAGTGCATCCGAGCGATCCACGTGCCGTAGGAATCGTGTATACGATCACATGTGCGAGCGCTGTTTCGGACTTTCAGTGTTAGCACTTTTGGTCCGTACTTAACACGTTAACGTATAGAATATATCTTTTGATACATACGTACACATTCATATAGTATGTTTAAACAGGATTAAAAAAGAGATATATAACAAACTGTTTCAAATACTAAATTTTGAATATGTAATGTATATATGCAACAAAACGTAGACTGGTTAATTTTTTTAATTAAAAATATATACCTGGATTAGAATTTTCGTTAGGATTAGATACACGCAATCACGGAGGTATCTATGCTAATTTCCTTTGCCACGTTATGCCCGCTTTCATAGACACCGTAGGTATGCACGACGTATGTAGAATTCTGAATCATAGCGGCTGTATACGAGGGAGCGCCAATACGGGTTATGCTAATCCCGTCCGGCGGCGTGCGTGCTTTCAGGGATGCACCATTTGCGCAAAAGTATATGCTTTCAAACTATATATAGATACGCGTATCTGTAGGCGCACATAATTTGATATACGTACATATGTTCCATACAAGTCCTACTTACTCATGTCACGCATCAAAATCGTGGTGACGTGACTTACACGCGTCCATATGTTAATTATTTTTTTATCGTGAAAAGTAGGCTAAAAAATAAATGGTAATAACGTGTTACGCACCGAAAGAGTCTTATTTAAAAAAAATTTATTTTAGTCAGCACATTTAAGTACTTTACTTGTGACGAGATTATGCAATTAATATGCACCAAGATCCGTTTTGACCGAGAAATGACTTCCTCTTATTTCTTATATTATTCATATTATTTAATATCCAATTTATTGTATGACGTTATTAGCGTTTGTATTTTTGAACCTACGAGCTGTATTCGAGACTAAGACTGAGACTGACTATGAAATCGAAACCGGGTCTAACGTTATGACCTGAAACTGGGTCAAACATACATAGACTAATTGTAAGGTAAAACTGACTCTTGCTAATTGTTTGGTAACTTAAATATACTGAAATGGTCAGAATTCTCCACGCGAGCTTTACTTCCTTTTTTAGAATATTTTTTAAAAGAGAGCGGAAAGATTCTTACTATGAAATCGAATATAAAATCAATATTACGATATCAGCTCAGGCTTCGTCGTTATCGCTAAGTAAATTATCGGCTCATTTGCGATTATAATTTCTTAACTGTAAATAATCCACTACTTTTGTGATTAAATTCATTTAACAGATTTATTCATCTTAATAATTAAAAAGAAATGCCCTTTTGTGATACCATCATAACCAAAGTTTGAAGACACTTGCGATTTTCTTGGATCTCGCAAAAAGATAAATATCTCTGTGGAAAAAATCGTAGAAAAATTTTAAACACGCATTTTAAAGATAAAGTTTTAAATTTGTTTTAATTTTGTCTTATGAAATTTTATTCCTGAACTATATAAAATTAAAAATTACTATTTTTGTCAATTAGTATTTTTAGTTTACTTTAAAGTTGTAGCTTGACGAAACTACAGCTTGATAAAACAAAGCTGGACAATTTAATATAAAAGTATCTTGAGTAAGTTTTCTAAGTATTAAAATACTTTTTTTTAAAATTTGGAGTACGATGATTTTTCACAACGGTATTGATTATAAAAAGAATTATAAAGAAAAGGATAAAATGATTGATATTTTTTAATGAAATCATTAACGACAAAAGTTTTTAAAAAAATGTGAACATATTTATGTGAATCGTTCACATTATAACACATATTTTTCTTTCCTTTTTCTTTCTTCCATAAACCCTTTAGTTGCGAAATTAAAAAAAAACATTTTATAAAAGATGAGTTTTTAAATAAAAAATTTGATATTGTAAAAAATTATCGTACTAATATTTTTTTAAAGCTTAGACAATCTACTTTAAAATACTTTTATGTTAAATTTTGCTTGATAATGTATCATTAAGCAATCAATTCAAAATAAGACAAAAAATACCAATTTTTTATTTTATGTAATTTAGTAATAAAATGTCGTAGAGATAAAATTAGAACACATATTTAAAGCTCTATCTTTGCTCTTTAAAATGTATATTTTAAAACTTCTTTCTTTGTTTTTCACCAAAAAATTTTACTTTTCCTGAAATGCGAGAAAATCATAAGCGTTTTCAAACTTTTGCCCTGCAGCGTACATCAACATTTTTGCTGTTGTTGAATCACGAATTATAATTCATTGAACTGTAATTCATTGAATAATAAGATTTCATCGTAATCTCGGCGAACATCCCTTGCTATGAATAAGCGAAATCTGTACTTTGGATCCGCAGTTTCGCGAGATCGCGAATTCTTATGGACGTTGCGACCCGATCGCGTGGTTATCTTTGTCATGAAACGAGCTTGCACAGAGGCGTGTTCCGCGAGCTCGGCCCGATAACTTTCACGGCTCTCGTCCCTCGACATCGCGAGAATCGCTCGCGCACGCTGATACGAGATCAGAGATAACAAGCGTTTACACGGAAGAGGACTTGAACTTCGAGGCAAAGCGAGTGGCTCTCGTTTCAACCCTTCTAGACCGCTTTCGTCCACCCTTCCCCTCCCCAATTGCGCCATCCAACAGCAACAACAAGAGCAGCAGCATCGATGGCGGCGGAGCCCTCATTCCCCATTGCTCTAACACAACTTGCGGCTAGTAATTAGAGTAACAATGCAGAGCGCTCCTTGTAACCGCAAACTCCGCCGTTGGCGTGTTATGCAATTATTATAACTCAGGAGAGCGAAGGGCTTTATAACGATTGAAACTGCACATCCGCACGCCGCATCGTGCCGAGCGTACGCTTCGCTCGGAAATGGCTAAGCCGCTTCGACAATATTGCGGCGAACTTTTCGAGCATATACTTTCTCGTGCTCCTACTTTATGCGAACGCAACAATTTTTAATTTGAACAATATTTCAAGGATTGCTCCCCCCTTTGTTTAAAGCAGAAAAATTTGATAAGCAGAAAATTGATGGATAACGATAAACGATGAATATTCTAAGCGATAACTTTTAATATTTAGATATTAAGAAACTTAAAACCATGTTTCTCATTTCCTTGGATATCTAGAAATGAATTTACTGCCACTATTAATGGTTTATAAGACGCAATAATAATAAAATAGAAGTAGCGAGAAGCAGTTTCAGTTACGAGATTCAGTTGAAACGCGAAATTTAACACTTCGGGGAGAAACTGTCACATAAATCCCGCGGAAGACTTTACAACGAATACACCAAGTTCCACGTGCGTCCATAAAGCTTAAGATCGTCGCTCGCTCCTGAAATCTTCGATGAAATTTCGACGGATTTATCGTGGCAGTCTTGAAAGTGCGACAGATCTAATCCGTGTTCCCGGTGTATTTTCGTCGAACACTTGTCGATATCGAGAAAGGCGGGTAGTACCTTCCTAGATCGAGACGTAGGCTTATGCAGCGAAGGGCTCCGATGTAACGGCAACGTGATTCTGATTCCTGATCGAAGAAGGACAGGCAGCAACGAAGGAGAATGACACAGGAAAAAAGTTAAGTCAACTAATGCGAGAGAACGGCGGTGTAAACTGTCAATCCGGCAGCTTCGGCAACAAGCATCTACACTTCTCCGTTAATCAAGATAAGCCTCTTTTGGAAGGCTTAAGAGCGTGACCGTAGACCTGTCGGACAAATAAGAAAAATAAGAATATCGTCTAAATATTCCATTTCAACTGGACACTTCGGCATACCTACACTTTAGCATTTCTTCGATCTTAATTATTTTCTCTTATAGTTATTATGAGAATAGTCTTAGACAATTAATCTTATAACCTTATAAATATTGATATTTTGCATATATACACGCAGTGATTTTGCTGAAGTATTTAAAATTTTCGGCAGATACAGATCTAAAAATAATTTTATTAAATCGTCAAAATAATTATATAGAACATTCAAGCTGATTGCTGGAATGTAAAAATTTTTTGCAGCATTACTCATCATGCTTGTGTCCGCATAATTATTTTAATAGTCCAAAATTATTTTTAGATCTGTAGCTACACTGAAAAAAAAAGACCGATTATAACTACCAAATGTATAGTGAAATAGTATCAATCAAATATTTGGTCAATGTAACCAAAAATAATTTTATTTAAACAGTAATAAATTTAAGACGCGCTCGTGTCGTTGTCAAAACACAAAAATATAATAATCGGTCAAAATTTACGAGCCAAAATATAAGGATGTAACAATAAGATTTTAATTCGAAATAATATTATACATTAATAATTTTATTTTTCTAANCTCGTATCCTTGTCAAAACACAAAAATATAATAATCGGTCAAAATTTACGAGCCAAAATATAAGGATGTAACAATAAGATTTTAATTCGAAATAATATTATACATTAATAATTTTATTTTTCTAAATATTACCAGATTTAATAATACTTACTAAACATTTAGTAAAATAAAATTATTTTTGATTATATTGACAAAATATTTAATTGATACTATTTCACTATACATTTGGTAGTTATAACCAGACTTTTTTTCAGTGTGCTTTCGCAATAATTGCAACAAGTAGCAACGCAATACGACAGAATGTATAGCATCTTGGAGAAGAAGCGGTTTGACAAAAGAAAATGATAAAAGCGTGATGCAGATAAAAGTGCTATTAGTCGTCTACAGACGTTGACAAACAGCTGTGAAAATCAGTTTTCTCTGTAATGAGACGTAAAAGCATTTAAAAATAATTGGTGGGAGATGGCAATCATGGTGAAGAGAAGACGAGAAAAAGATGTGCCGTTTTAATGGGGAAACTCTTTAAATCAAACGCTCGAAGCTGCGTCTCACTCGCTGAACTCACGTCGGCGTCCTTTGAGTAATTATCGACTCGTCGGGACAAGGTGTCGATGATGGGCGTAATTAATGTCCTGTCTTTCTCGCGTCTCTTTAACACGATCACCGTTAACTAGCGTGAAGTATAATGAACCTTAAGATGAACGCTAGATATATTGCGAACCGTAAAATGCAATCCCGTTATCGCTTAATGATTGGCTCGACAGTCTTGATAAGTCCTCTCGATCGAAACGACGATTTTCGTCGAGCAAAACATTAAGTTCCTTCGACCATAATTTCCTTCAGGCGGTTCGTCCCAGCGTTCAATATTTGAAAAATCTCAGTCTTTCGTCGGGATCCATACCTTCTCGCGATTCCGTCAGTTTGTATTTTTGCCTTTGCGAAATCCGGGGTTGGTTTTATTCGAAGAGAAATGTAGGTTGTAGAGAAACGATTGCAAGGATATTACATCATTGTTACAGCAGCTTTCCTTTCGCTGACTCTGCAGCTGTTTTCTTTGCCGTATCGGACTCAAGGGTTTCGTTTATGAACCCAATTCTTTTGAGTTGAGTCGCTTGTGGATTATTTTGCTGATACGTCATTTTGAACATACAAAGTGACTAAACAACATTTTACTAACGATAAGCTGTAGGATGTAGCTTTACAATAGTTGTGGTACAATGCTCCCAAGGAGATTTCCGTGATGTCAGACCTGTGTAATTTAAGCTTTTTAATAATTATTTTTTGTGTGCTAATATGTAAATTGCAAATATTAGAAAAATTGTGGATAATTTTATAGAAAGAACTTTTCTCAAACGATCTTGATAAACACATTAAAACCTGTTTAATGTGCACGCTTTTTATTTAGTATTCTTTATAAATGATCACTTTGCTAAATAAACTATAATTTAAAAATTAAACGATAAATTTTATTAAACTATATATACACAATTATTTGAGTAAAAGAGAACGTTGATTCAATTATATGAAATATATTGAAGTGAATGAACCGCACGGACAGCCGTGAGGTCAAGATGCAACCACAGCCCGCGTTTTCCTCGCAATTAGTAGCGATCTTCCGGCCCGAGCCTGTCATTATCCAAAACCCTCGTCGTTAATTCAAGAGAGGCTGATCTTAATAGTAAAGTCGCCTTCAAGGCAGGTCGATAATACTTGCTTGAAATTATATCGGCGCACGAGATCGATATTAACTAGGCTGTTCCAGTATGCTAATTATGAAGACATCGTAATTATCCGTTTAAACTTAATATATTTTTCTCGATTTCACTCTTTCTGACTTTGTATCTTCCGAAGAAATCAATTTTGACGTAAAGTATCTCAGTGATTTCACTCCTGTTTTGCTCCATAAATTTTTTTTAGATCAAGATAAATATAGAGGAATGTCGCGAATTCTGATATTCTACCACTTCGTTTTTGCATTTCTTAAACAAAAAACTAACAATAAAACTTTGGAATCATACACACAAACCAGAAAGTGTTTCCTATCTGATAATACAGCAGGTTTTATAAGATCGTTTCGAATCTTGCAATTAAGTTGTTCATAAGATAAACAAAAATGAGCTTTAAAACCTACATAGTAGGTAGTAATACTGTATTTTCCTTTTTTTTTCTTTAACCTGAATTATCTGTGCAAAATATAAGTCAGTGTATATGAGGATTTCTAGAAGTCTTTTACTTCGATGAAAAACGTTTACGTCATTGCTGTTTCGCAACACAGAAAAAAAAATTAATATCAAATCAACAATTCATTGTTTCATATATAAGCAATAATATAAAATCTTCTTGGAAGAATTTATAATCTTAAACAGATATAATTTGCTTACATGGAGAAAATTTTTCTCTTCACGTAAGCAATTTATGTCTGATTAAGTTTATCAAATTCTTCCAAGAAGATTTTATATTCTTACTTATATATGAAACAATGAATTGTTGATTTGATACTCACTTTTTTCTGTGAAGATGCAACATATAACGCGTATAAAGATTAGAATACTAACTTAATAGATGATTAATCTTTTAATGTGTCTTTTATTGTATTTTACACATGGTTTTTACAATCTTATAGTCTGTTTTATCCACAAGTGTATCAGCTTACGCTGTGCCTTAATTTTTTGTGTAAACCTGCATTAGAGAAAAATATAAATAAAATAGTTTTGACACTACAAACATGTAAAATGATCTATTATCAATGATAATATACTCACTATTGTCTAAACTATGCAATTTGCAAAAGAAAATCTTGTAAATTTTATTTTTGCTTTTGAAGAATTCGTTTTTAGACGAATTCTTCAAAGGGAAAAATAAAATTTATAAGATTTTCTTTTGCAAATTGTATAGTTTCTTTTTTTTCTTTTCTTTTATGATTTCAAAGTTTTTTTAGTTTTTTACTTTTATACATACATACATATGTACATACATATATAAATGTGTGTGTATATAAAAGTCATTAATGTATAATTTATGGGTTTTTACTTTTCTAATTATAATTATCTAAAATCGGTTTTTATCAGTATTGTGTTTTTATCATATTAATAAAGTATGTTTAATTTCCGAGGAGTAAGGGTGTGTCGGCGGCTTAGAATGATCTACATATGTCAGCGACGTTTCTCTATACTAATGAGTTTACTTTTTTAATTTAAAAGATAATCAATTCGAAAGAAAGCTACTTGATATGGAATGCTATTATTATATGTTTAATATTCTGTTACTGTTCATAATTATTATTTTATGCTTCCTGCTTTAATATTCGACATCCGGGTACCGCATTATGAAATCGATACCATCGAGATACATAGATAAAATGATTGACAGAGCTTGACATCTCTCTTTGACGTTCTCACTCTAATGTTAGCCTGAATAATAGAACACTATTGCAACGGAGAGAAACCATGTACGGTATCGCTGTTATCGTACATCGTTGTCGGAAACTTCAGCCGAGCACACCTGATGAAAGTTAGAGTTGTCTGTTATTAACGACTGAGACGGATGCGAGAGTGCTGTCGCTAGGAAGCGTTATCGTGGAAGAAAATGTGCCCCCGTGGGATAATCGATTCCCAGAAGGACATATCGTGGATCATTCACGTCGCGACCGATAAACCCGTGTTCTAGCTTTTCCGGCAGCGAGCGAGGGGTTGCGGGGGGATCGGTGGAAGGGAAAGGTGGAACACCGATAACGTTACGGTGAATCGACATTTAACGCGAGTGGATCGCAAGGACGAAACGGTAGCGAGATAAGGCGAACGAGCAGACACGTAAATGGCTGGTGGCGGCGCTGAAACGGATAAAAGGTTCGATCAGTGCACTCTCCGTTTTTCCGCCATACACTGGATTATCCGCGAGGTTTTGTGAGATTACGAGGGGGGGGCACTTGGCCGTCGAAGATCAGCTTCGGCGACGGTCATGCATTCTTCTCTCTCTTTCTCTAACCTTTCTCGAAGACTTTCCCCAATTGTCGTCTCTCATGGATCCATCTACAAAATGGTGCCGACTTATCGACGTCGACCTGTCGACGAACGTATGTCGATTTCTCGCGACTCTGCTAGAAAATCATTTCTTATTTTAAAAAAATTTTAACCCTGGAAATTCTACAGGATTTCTTAAATCGTTCCGTCTTACCAAAAGCAATGATTTAGAGTTAGTAATATTATGCAATTAAGGAACAATGATTTTTCTTCGTCAAACGTTTTAAATTGAGGAGCGCTCGCTGATGCTCGATGTCCAGGCAACGTAATATTGCCGGTGTAGCTGGATTACTCTTTGCAGCTTCGCGAAGAAAGATGGGTAACAATGAAATCGGAAACTGCTGTCCGCTCGTAATACTCGCCTTTCGTCAAAGTATAACAACATCGAGGGTTCTCTATTTCACGTAATCTCCCGGTCGTTTGTACGACGGAAAGATAAGACAGCGACGAATGGTTAGGGGATGGGACGATGTCGAAACGATATTCCACTCAGAATCTGCCACGTGGGAGCAGGCAGGTCGCAAATTTAATATAGCCTTGTTATGCGGACCACGAATCGTCCGTCGTGTCCCTATGGCGAAAGAAATCAGACGTGCCGACGCAATCAAAGTGGAAATGTCGTGTCCCTGAATGGCGTACTCGCGCGAAAATTAATCCCTTAAAATGAATCGCGCCATCGTCGTGCAATACATTCTCCCACGAGAATGACGTCTGCGGTTAGATTGTCGTGCAACTGATACCGCAGAGAGACCAGAGATACTTTCCGGATGTGATGGCGTTGAAGTGTCTTACGGAAGTGACAGCGGGAAGATCGCACCGCAGACAATCGAAAATCCGACGTTTTAAAAGCATTTTGTAGATGGAAAGTGTCTCTCGTGGTATTTGTTCCGTTCCAAAGATTGGTTGTCATTAAGAATTGGACAAAGTGTAACATGTATCCATGAACCTCAATCAATATTTAGATGTTATGTCATGAACAGTAGAAAAATCGAATACTTTTTATAGAAAATTGTGGATGGATTTCATATAAATGTATCCATAATTTTTATAAGAATAGTAATAAGAAAAGCATATAATTAGATGTAAGATCAAATACATAAGAAATGATGAGAATAATATATTAAAATGTAATCGAAACCTTCTAAAATATATTCGATATATATCTTTTATGAATACTTCGAATCATAAAAATGATTTAAATGTAATCGAGTTTAAAAAATACATGAATGAATCGATGCAATTTGTTCTATACTTCTTTCAAAGTTGATAAAAATCGATAGAAATTATTTTTAAAAAATGGGAATATGATTTTTTTTGCAAAAATAAAAAAACTTATGTTCCTTACTTTCTTAATAAAATGTAATAAAACGTATACGTACAATATATACATAATACATAAAATTCATATAAAATTTGTTTTTAAGTTTTCATCATTTTACTTCAATATCTTTATATATAAAGCAAAGATATTGAGTATATCTCGAAGAGATTGGAGATAATGAAAAAAATATACTGTTTATACATTTAGGTTATTAAATACAATATAACCTATATATTTAATAACCTAAATGTATAAACAATATATTTTTTTCGTTATCTCCAATCTCTTCGAGATATACTCAATATCTTTGCTTTACATATAAAGATATTGAAGTAAAATGATGAAAACTTAAAAACAAATTTTATATATGTATTTTATGTATTATGTATATATTTTATATATTATGTACGTATACGTTTTATTACATTTTATTAAGAAAGTAAGGAACATAAGTCACTCGCGCGTAGTATTCGCTTTTCCACAAATTTGTTTCAATAATGTTATGCACGGAACGATGAGAATAATCCATTTATGTTTCAAAGTACTTGTAAAAGGTTTGGATATATCCCACAAAGTTTTGATTACATTACGATACAATGTTATAGGTATTTCGCTGTACTTATATTGGGTTCGATTGGAGTACGTACAAAGTTTCAATTACATTTAGATGCTATTATGTTTCCAAGTATTCGTAAAAGGTTTGAATGTGTTGCTATTATCAGTATTGTTTAAACCGTAGCAGAGTGACGTTAAAAGACGACGTAATAATGTTTAGTAAACTAAAATAGGCTATGTTACTACGTTGTCTTTTGATACTCCGTTACTTGGGTATTTATAACCACATTTTTAATTGCCTTTTATTTTAAAATAATCACTTTCCTCTTTCTTGATTTTTTGTTTTTTTTTGTATTTTCTGTTTTTTTTGCATTGCTTTTTCATTGATTTATATAATAGTTTATCATCGGCAAAATTCTAATTTTATTTTTAAATCTTTATTTTACATCTACATTTGCCACATTTTATTTTTTATTTTTTTATATTATATAATTCATATTTTTTGTATATTTTTCATTGTTTTGTTTATTTATCGCTTTTATTTTACTTGTCCTTTGTTTCCTTGATTTGTATGTACTTAAAGGACTTGCCCTAGGACAATTAATAAACGCTTCTCTCTCTTTCTCTTTCTATCACGATTTTTTGCTGGTAAAAATAATTATAGGGTATAGCATTGCGTTTACTAATATATTTTGCAATAAAAATTTATACATTATTTAGTCATTAAAAATGTCATTTTTTCATGAAGTATTTATAAAGCTGAATGCAAAAGTCTTTCCGTTTTAAATATTTACATGAATTGTACGCATTCTGAGAAAAA
The DNA here is from genome assembly GCA_003595255.1 of Solenopsis fugax. Taxonomy (NCBI): domain Eukaryota; kingdom Metazoa; phylum Arthropoda; class Insecta; order Hymenoptera; family Formicidae; genus Solenopsis; species Solenopsis fugax. The sequence continues at coordinate 4,991 of QKQZ01009937.1, read as the reverse complement.
GTATTGAAGACGAATAGAGAGAAATATTCTTTCTCTTGCCTTTCCCGGCATTTACACACATCTTCACTGGAATTCTCGACAGCAGCAATCTAGCAGATGGTTGTTTAAAGGCATATCGTAGCGGTGGGTTTACAAAATCGCTTCTTTACCAGGCGCGAAGGCGAATTCCTCCCGCGAAATATGCCGGAGTCTTGCGATAATAGGCAGGTTTTTACGGGGCTCTTTATTCGTAATGGACAGTCGAGTCGTTGCATCGCGAGCGGCTTCGCACGCGATTTGCATCGGGGATGCCCGCTTCACGTGCCACGTAGCCGTTTCTCGGTGTCGTTGTTGCCACGCAACTCGCGGTCTAGGAAGGCGAAATACACACGGCCAATCTAATCGGCCGTCTAAGACGAAAATATATCCCTCTATAGTCGGGTATAATCGTTAGACGGGACCACAGGCGCTGGAAGATTTTCCCCTCGGAATCTTGGGCTTCCACCTTAGCTTTACGATTTCCTGGTGATCACGTCGTCGATTGCGCGCTGCGTTGCAATTAATAACAATGCCGCTAATAACAATTAACTCTGAATAACATGCGGTTACGTCGTAAAAATAGTGATTACTTTATTACGTACAATGGACATTCCATTATTTACGCCGTTCACGTAACTTGTCACGTAACTCGTTCTTATTATTAGCATACGTATATATTTTACACAAGGTATTGTGCATTTTTTCTCCATCTTTTTTTTTTTTTAGCGACATTTTTTCTCGGAAACCGGATGAAATACAGATATGCATCGCGTACCTACAAAGCTTTTTAAAATTTCACGTATTTCTGAATATTAAAACAGCACAAAAAGAAATGTGTGTGTGACTTCCGAAAGATATCATATGTTTGAACTATTTATGTCAAAATTGCACGCGATACTTTTCGAATTTGCTGCTATGCAACGGATACGATTACGTTTCGTAGTCGTGAAAAATTTCTGAGAAAAATATCGTGCAAGGCACGTCAACTGACTTCATTCAGTTCGCCAGCAGTTGGATCGTTCCACGCTTGAATTCGATTCGGAGCCGCACTCGCTCGACCGAGCGCCGTTACGCCACGTTAATTTCCGTTTCCGCGGAGTCGAAGTGGCAAAGTTTAAAGCGTAGGCTCGTTTAACAGTTCATTAGCCGCGCCGCATCTTCGACTCTGAATTATGCAAAAAGTGGAGCAAGCACGCGGGGCGCTTCGCCTCCCTGTTATCTCACTCTACGGAAGCTCACGTTTCGCGGCCACTTTCGTATCTCATTTGCACGATCCTGGCCGATCGTGCCGCGAAATCCCGCTTAGCAGGAACCGCGGAACTCTCGTGAGGAGCCCACGACGTGCCGTGAATATTCGATTCCTTAGCCGCCGGCCTCGAAGTTCGGCCTGTTTTTTTTTTTTTTTTTCGTCGTTCCTGTCGTGACTCTTATTTTTTTTTATGTTTGGAAACGCAATTGCCGTACTCACGTACACCTTATTAAAATTGAGGAAAGTGGCACGTAAATTTGTGCCGCATTTCCTCCTTTTTCATTCCATAAATTTATCGTTGCAACTTCCTGATAAAAAAACATTCAAAGATATAGAAGCATCTTTGGATACTGTCAGGGGAACAATATCTTCAGGGAACGACCCGAAGTATAGTATCGCGCAGAACGTGCATGTCGCAATATATCTGCACGGAGACGGTATTACAATATTAAAATTTTGAATGCATCGTCCGCTTCCAAAAGAGAGATGCGAGTGGCGCGCGACGAATTTATTTTTCATGTAGCATCGTGGAACAAGAGCGAGTCGAAATTTCAACGGCTGCGAGTGAGCGGTCCGTGCGTGTCAACGAAATTGCGTTCACCCCCGATGTGGGTGAGTGTCGCGCAAAGGCGCGTCCGCGTACAAGCGTGATACATCGCTTTGATGATTTAGAACGATGCGTCGTTTGCATTTGCGTCTCTATTTGCACCGCGCGATATTCATTATTGTCTTTCGAGAAGCGGAACGATTTATTACATTCGCTTGTCTTCGATGTTTGCAACTCTTTCGTTATCTCGAGCTTTCAATTTCAACGCTGCTTGAATTTAAATTTCTTGACGCCAATAATTGCCAACAAACAATTATACTGTCGATCGTATTAGATCGATGCGTATAATTGATATAAAAATTAGCTGCAACAGCTAAAAATTGTGCTGGCCCAGCAAATCTACAGCCGTAATATACAGACAGCCAATCTGCTATGTTACAGTAACCAAATCTTAGAGCTGCATAAAATTAATGCAACAAATAAAATTGGATATCATAGCATGACAGATTTGTTGGTATAGCAAAGAAAACTTTCTACTTAATTCCATATAGCTGTAGCAAAGTATATTTGTCACAATAACACATATTTTTGCTGCTGTACTAAATGAAATTTGGTATATTAATAATCTTTATTATAGCAAAAGATTAGTTGCTTTAACTGAGTTAATTTTATGAACATGCTGACAAATGCTATCAGATATAATTTCTTTGCTGAACCAACAAATCTACTTAGTTATAAATACAAAATTTATGTAGCAAAATATAGCTTTGCTGACGCAACAAATCCATTTTTTCCGTGTATATAAGTATATTTTTTTAAATGACACGCTCAATTTTTTTGGCACGCGTTGTGTCTATAGAATTTATAAATATACACGGAAGAACTTTTGCTAAAGTATCTAAAAATTTAGCTAGATAGAGATATGAAAATAATTTTGTTGCACCATCAAAATAATTATGTAAAACGTTCAAGCATTGCTGCAAAAAATTTTGACATGCTAACAATTAGTTTAAGCATCTTGCATAATTATTTGGATGATTGAACAAAATTATTTTCAAATTTGTATTCAATTACATTTTTACTTCAGCAAAACTCTTCTTTCTGTGTAATTAATATGTATATTTTTAAAAATGTGCATTTTTATACTAAAGTCGGCATTCATAGTCCGTTCTTATACATGGAAAGAACGGTTTTGCTAAATATTTAAAAAATTTAGCTAAATACAGATCTAAAAATAATTTTTTTTAGACCATCAAAATAATTACTTTGGACGCTCAAACTGGTTGTGTCAAAATATTTTACGGCTCATCATTGCTAAAGTGCTTGGATATGCTCCGTAATTATTTTGATGGTTGAACAAAATTATTTTCAGATCTGTGTGTCACATCGAGCCTTGAGGAAGGAATATTTATTTCAAGGGATACTTAGGATTCGGGTAAGGCAGGGAAGGACGCAACAAAAACTTTTCTCGTAGACTGCGCTGGAAGAGCGTGTGTGTCACGCGTCGAGCGCACTTTTTGTGACTCCGGAATATGGGTCAGTGTGCCAAGGCACACTCTAACACCTATTTCTGTGAGTCATGTGATCGTCGGTCCGAATTTGAGTCAGAGAATTTAATCTCTTTAACTAGGGATTAGACCGAGCACTATCTAATATTCGGAGGAAGAGTATATGTATCTATCTAATATTCGGAGGAAGAGTGATACGTTTTAAAAATGAATTTTAAAAAACAGATAATTTTAGTAGACATTAACATGTATTCTAGATTTTTTACATTAATTAAAAAATAATTCTACATTGTTAAAAAGGATAACTTATTGTTTAAACTAATATATAGACAATTGAATAATTGTAAACATTACAATTTACGTTTGATCCATAAGTTTTAATTATTATTTTTATTTTCTATAGTTAGTGTTATGTAAATATATATAAAAAAAATTATAATTTAAACTAATTTTAAATAGTACTAATATCAAATTTTAAGAATTACAATACAGTTAACTAAACCTAGCCGCATTCTAGCTCGGGTGAAGATGAAATAAATCAACATTATACGATTTCCCCCTTTTTTTTACTATTTTATTCCACTCCGGATGTGACATTTGAGATTTTTTATTTTTAGACAATTCCTTCGTTTCATCATGTTTTCTCATAATAAAACGAAGGTTATTCTTTATTCACGAAAAGGGAAATCGTGAAGTCCTGTGGATTTAATGTGTCTATCCAACTAAACTTTTAGATTCAGCAAAATCGTTCTTTCCTTATTTAAGACTATCTTAAGACTATCTTAAGAGTCATAAACCAATTACAGAGCTATATGTTAAGACATTACTTAAGATGGTTTTGAAATAAAATTGGACTATGAATACCGATTTATGACCTGAGTTTCTGGATTTATATTATCAATAAAAAATTTATATGGTGAATGCAATTCTCGTAGCATGACTATTCATAGTCACTATTTAAAAAAATTTTTTTAAGAATAATAATATCTGACAAAAGATAAACCACCTTTTTAAGAATAATAATATTATCTGACAAAGATAAACCAAGTGAACTATAAACAGAATTGTTGTTTTCAATGTTTATCAAATTAGAATTAATAGTCCATGATGGTTACAGTATAAATAAAGATGTACAGAATTGGATGTAGAATTACCATGGTAACTCAACATATCCTGCAGAATATAAGTTCAATAATCGTGACACTGTAACACATGAAATAGCACAAAATAATTGATAAAGGTCTAAACGATATAAATAAGATAAAATGTCAAAAAAATTTAGATTTCTGTTCTAAAACGGTTAGTTCGCTAATATTATTTATTTTATAATTATTATATTATTAATATTATGTATTATTTATTTTGTATTCTTGTATTTCATGATTTATCTTTATTTATAATATTATTTACTGAAGATTGACATTTAATTTGTGCTGTTGTCGCTTTATGGAAATCCAATTCTTATCTCATAATTTTCCAAAACGATGACAAATCATTTTAAAATAATATATTTCGCATGGTAGTATTTTCGCGTGAGCACCTGAAATAATTTAATACAGTCTCAAACTTCTACTCGGAGTCCTGATGCAAGCATTCCATGTTTGAGAATTAACCCTTAAACACGTAAGTGGGTCAGAGAGACCCTATATGAAGCTTCGAACGTTTACTG
>QKQZ01009930.1:0-11100 GCA_003595255.1 Solenopsis fugax | reverse complement strand
TCAAAAGTTCCTGCAAATGACGCTTATTCGGCTCAAAACTCGACATTTTCGCACACAAAAGAACATATTATACTGATAAAAAATCACTAATATTTTAAGGTTATGTTGTTGACAGCTGTCCAACCTTACGATAATGACGTTTTACATCTGACAATTTTAACCATAACTTACTGATGGCGCCAACTTTTGTCAAACGGCGGAAACTTATTTGTATACCTAATATATATTATTATATATAGTTATATAAAAATTTTTCCCGGGAAGTAATTTCGCTATTCCAAATTTTCTGATTAATGGTAATAAATAATGCTAGACGACTCAAAGGACAGCGATAAACACAAGTCAGGGAAGGAGGAGCACGTAACATACGGCCATCCCATGCCCAGGAGCGTCGATCAAGAGCAAGAATCGTGCATTCCTGCACAAGAAACCTGCGCGCCGTGCCCAAAGTGCACGTACACAGGCATAATGGACCACGTGTACGTTCAGCCGTTGAGCGTTATTAATATTACGCAGCCGCCACGGCGGTTAGCCGGTACGTTTAATCAATTCTAACTAATGTATTCCAACAGCGTTCTTGCGCTAGGTAGATCAATTAATTCTAGGAAGTAGAGGTGCAAAGCCGCAATGTAACGTAACGTACATTCCCCGACATAACATAAGCCTCAATATTCTAACGACTGAGGACTTTTGTAATCGACAAGGAAGTAAAAAATACTGTAAAACGGAAAGAGTATCCTCTCACTGCCCCGATAGGAAAATTGTAAAAATATTGCACAATAATAGCACAATCACGAATTGACACTAATTTCGTAATAATTAAAATAATTCGCAATAAGAAATGATTCTTATAGAATTTTGTAATTTTCTTCCCATATTAATTCTGTTAAATTTATGCTTAGTTTTTCGTAATATATATGTATTGATTTAATTTACCATTTAATTTGCTCGTTTCATGGCCTTTGTTATTTACCCTCTTATTGTTGATTACTCACACGAGTTCGATTTTGTTACATTATTTTAAGATAATTTGTCACAACAACACTTTTATCAGAATAATATTTCTAAATATGTCAAAAATTAAACAAATTCAGTTTGAAGTATATATATTTTAAAAATATTTCAAACAATTGTTTGATTCTTTACTTAAGCTTTTCCATTACTGAGCGCGTAATATTTCACATTACAATATTTTTGCATTATAATTTATTTAGGAATAATTGTGTATTTTTACAAGCATATATATGGATTTGATGCCATTATTTCTAAATGTTTTAAACATAATAATAAATATTAAAATATTTTCTCAATTATTAAACAATTTCTTTGCAAATTTAATTATGCATATATGTATGTCGCTAAGCTAATTCGCCAGATTATTATTATTTTGCTGAAGTATTATCTCGAAATTAATTTCACAAACAGAGTTATTAATATTTTAGAAAAAATTAAAATTTTTTAAAAATATGATTGCATAATTACAGATCACAAATTTTATGCAAACTTTCAAATAATTTTATAAATATTTTTCTATCGGGGTGATTTTATGGAACAGCCTCTATAAATATTAGTCGTAACATTTTGATCATTCCACAGGAAAAAAAGAAATCAAGAAACTTGGAATGAAAATATTTAATATTAGTTAAGTACATTAAATAAATTTTTAATATTTTAATATTTTAGATATTTGTTCAACATTTTAATTAATTTTATGACGCGGATTTGGACTCTCTTTTCGATCTAACTTTTAATTTATCTACCTTCGTACGAGCGCGTGCACGGGGGCGGGTCAAGTACACGGCGGAGAATCGTGCACTAATGACTGAAGGGTCGCAATATCGCCGCGAAAGTTTACGTAATTAACGAACTGGTGGCATTCTCTCGTCAAGCACGGGTCCTCGTAACATTGCGGGCTAAAAGACAAGCTTTTTCCACGCGAACTCCTCAACTTGGGGACTTGAAGGTATTAATAACTTTCGTTGGTGAATTCGCAGCGACTTTTATAGAGGCTATAGGAAAACCCGTGCTGAAAGGGTACATGGACGATCCGTACGGAAGTTGGATGTACGACACATCCAGTAACGATTACTCCAATAGACTTTGGGTCACTCGCCACAACGAGACGTCCATCATATATGAATACGAATCGAAGGAGCACTTCAAGAACAACTCGACTGCCACCCCGTATATTTTATCTCGTCCTTTCCAGGTCGGCAGCTTAAGAATAACAGCGAGATACCACTACTCCGATAGACATATTGTGTAAATCTTGCATCTGGCTTCATGAATTGACGAAAATTTCACAATCTAGCTAAGATAATACACCATAACACAGCAGTTTCGTGGAATAAAATTTTTAAGTAATATTTGTCAAAAATTAGATAAATTCAAATTTGAGGTATATATATTTTACAATTATTTAAAAAAAACTGATTAAAAATTTGATTATTTAAAACTTTGCTATATTGAATATTTCATATTGCAATATATATTTCTACATTATATTCATTTTTGCATTTTTATAAGCATACATATGTTTAATATATTAAGTACGTGTATGATTAATTGTATTTCTAAAAATTTTATACATGTATAATACAGCTAAAATATTTTTCTCAATTATTGAATTTTTTCCAAATTTAATTTAATTTTATAAACATGCCATTAAAATGTTCATCGTATCGCTTTGCCAAAGTACTATTCCGAAATTAAATTTGTTGTGCATATTTTATAAGAAGTCAATACTTTTACATCTATTTTTACATCTATAAATATACCTGCACAATTACAAATTATAATTTTTATGCAAGATTTCGTCCATTTGATAAATGTTGTCCTATCGGGGTAATTATAGTGATTCCCGAAGTAATCACATGATTCCCGAAAAGTTTTTTTTAAGTAGCTGTGAAATAACGATAAAATAAGAGCACCTGTACATATATTTTCTTTAGAAAATTTTGATGTCTAACGAGGGAGGCACTTGGAATGCGAACTGAGCTCGCGATCGACATTCTCTTCCAGGGTAATGGACACGTGATTTACGAAAAATCGTTTTTCTACAATCCCGTTGATTCGTCGTCGGTCCTTCGATACGATCTCCACGCGTCCTCGGATCACCGGTATTGCAAGGGGCCCCTCGAATGCGAAATGCAACTCCCGTGCTTGGAAGTCAAAGGCCAGAACTATCTCTACGCGCGCAATTTCACCTACGTGGATTTCAACGTAGACGAAAACGGTAAAACGAGCGCGACAGGCAAATATATCGCTCTCATTAGAAATTAAAGAAGAATAATTGAATGAAATATTCAGCATTTTCTCCCGCGCGGAATTGGATATTATAAATGAAAACACGTGAAATATGACGCGTAACAAGCGGCATTTTCGCAGGTTTGTGGGTCATTTATCCATTAGCGCCTAATTGTAGCGGAAAAAATACGGTGGTGGTGAAAATGGATCCCACCAACATGATCATTCAGTACGCATGGAACATCAGTATCGATCACCGTCGATTCGGAGAGATGTTTATCGCGGGAGGCGTGCTTTACGCTATAGGCAGCGTCACGGATGATATCATGGAGATAGGGTAACGTGAATGACAAATTGCCCTTAAAGCTGCGATCTTGTAAGGCACAAATATCCCGTGAAAATTCCTACTTGGATTTTCAATGTTTCCTATTATCCTTATTTGTTGTATGAAGGGTTTTCTACAGAAACCAAGCAAGTTGAAAAATACTTCCATTTTTCAGGAAAAGATTCAAGAAAAAAAATTTTCTATCTTCAAACTGTGCATTGTATAATTATGGTAATTTTTCTCCGGGCATATAATAGAATATAAGAACAGAAGCTTTGATTAATATTTTGTGGACTGAGAAAAAGAAATTCCTGGACTTGTTTGGTCCTTACAGGAATTTTATATTTATATTTACAAGAAAGTCATTAATACATAAAAATTTTTTATGTATTAATTGTTGGACGATTGAAGAAGGCTAAGTACAGCCGAAACGTTTCGTAATATTACAAGACTTTGTTCTATGTAAAACTTATTTTAAATATATATATATTCCACCCTTTATGCTCGGTTTTAATGACCTTGTAAATATAAATAGTGGTTAGCATACACGAGCCTATATATCTTATTGTTTTGATTATTTTATATTTATCTCGTACCTATTTATCTCATAATATTTTACATTTACCTTTTTATAATATTATCAGTGATAAAGATGAAAAAGAAAATATTATTTATACTATATAACAATAATTTTTTTACTTTTATTTACTAAATTTTACAAATTGTTAACAAAAATATTTTTTAATATTTTTTCTTGTATAAATATAATAATTTTTCACCGGACATAATAGACATAATTTAAAAAAAAAATAAAAAATCTCTAAACTTGTTTGATTCTTGAATGCATTTTATATTTACTGCCATTTATCCCGTAACATTTTACATTTAACTTTTTTTATAGCATTAATAAAAACGAATAATTGATAAAGGCGAAAAAGAAAATATTATTTAAAGTACAAAGTAATAATTTTTTCACTTTTTATTTATAAAATTTTACAAATACTTAACAAAAGCATTTTTTTTTATATTTCTCTTTATAAAAATATGATAATTTTTTTGAACACACAATATAGGTGTAAGAACAAAATTTTGATCAATATTTTGACTCATTTAAAAAAAAAAATAAAAAAAACTGTTTATTTTTGCGGGAGTTTTATTTTTACTACCTATTTATATATTTACATATTTACATATTTATACTTATATTTATATTTCTTATTTTTTACTTGATTCTTGTCAGAACAAAATTATTCACGATGTAACGCTACTGGCATTGCAGAGATTGATTTGGCTTCATCATACAGGTTTTTAAATAAAAAAAATGAACTTATTTGATTTTGTAAAAAACCCTTCATATGTCTTTTAATTTTTATCACTGTATATGTATATATTATTTCTTACTTTTATTATATGCAAGATACATATCCACGAATAACCGTGAAACATCTACGCTTTATATTTGCTTTTTTTCTTGCCTGTAAATTACCATAATTACCCGACCGAATTCCTCAGGTTCGCCTTCGATCTCTACAAAAATATGACGCGGGATGTAAACTTGTCATTCACGAATCCATATCACAAGACTACGGCGGTCAGTTATAATAATAAGACTAAGGTACGTGCTTAATCGGTGGTGCCTTTTATCATTTTATTTCGCGTTCGACTAGTCCATTTCGTTTCAGGAGCTCTATACGTGGAACAAGGGCAACCGATTGGCCTATCCTGTGAAATGGCAGGAGATAACCGAGAGAGAGCCACAAAATACGCATATACCACGAAGAAACACGCGTAGGAGCATCGCTAATCGCCACGAGAACGTTAATTAAGCAAGTTTGACGTGTAACGAGTTTTCTCCTTTCGAGTCTTCTCGAGCGCGTATTTATCTTGTAACGCTTGTCAAAAATAAACAGTTTGAACGAGATTAATCAGTGCGTGTAATTATTGCTTGTCAACCAATCTAGAAAGCATGACTCTCGAATCTATATTTTAATAATATAATATAAAATCACGTAATTGTGTTACATAACTTTTAAAATTGTATTTTTAGAAAGCATGCTATAAATAAAAGATTAATGGAGGTATTTTCAGAAAAAGTGTTTGAGACAAATGATTCTTATCTTTTTGCGCGTATTACAAATTTGTGTAATAAAATGAACCATGTTTCCTTCATTTCACTAAAAATAACTTCAGACACCTTGTATAAATACATATGTATGTTAATATTATTAGAATTTTATTTAAAATATAAAGTTATCGATAAGAGATTGTTTAAAAAAATATGCGTATTTTCTTTTGTTCCCAAACAGCATGCGTATCAAAAATCGAATCTTTCAGTATGGCATGGCTTCAAAACATTTGTAAGTCGTCTAATGTCCCAATTTTAGACATGGTGCTATCTACTGCTTATAGACAAGGAAAATAATTTTGATAAAATATTTAAAAATTTAGTTAGATGCAAATTTGAAAATAATTTTTGTTAAACTATTAAAATAATTAAATTATAAGATGTTTAAATTAGTTGCCAGAATGTCAAAACTTTTTGCAGTTTTGCCTATTACGTTTGAGCATTTTACTTAATTATTTTAATAGTTTAATAAAATTATTTTTTTATAAAAATTACATAAAGGCTATACGAGTAGAACGCGGTTGTTGCGTGAAGTTTAAAATTTATTTATTTACTTCTCCCATACAGAGAAGTCTTACAATATAATTGTTCTGANTCTGAACGTTTCGACTCCGATTCGAGTCATCTTCAGCTAACCGAAAAATAACATTACAAACTATTAAAAAACAGTCTCGCGCTCGGTCTTCTCTGTGGCTGAGCAATCCACCGGTTTCAAGACCAAGGACAATAATTCGCTGGTTGACTGTCCAGTGACCATTCCCCTTTTTTTGGAGGATTAATTTGCTTCACTGTATTGGAATTAAATCCAAGGTATAACAGATTTTGGATTTCGTCATTTTTAACACACGCTGAATTACTCACCCAACTACACGTTGTCAAACTCGCCAGTCACATTGAATTATACAGAAATTTGCAACTTTTTTTATATGTCACTCTTAGATAATCATGATTTCGTGATTATCTAGGAAGTTGAGTACAGTTCGTTCCTCCGAACTGACAAGTCACAATCACGAAATCATGATTATCTAAGAGTGACATATAAAAAAAGTTGCAAATTTTTGTATAATTCAATGTGACTGGCGAGTTTGACAACGTGTAGGCCTCTTTGGGTGAGTAATTCAGCGTGTGTTAAAAAAGACGAAATCGAAAATCTGTTATACCTTGGATTTAATTCCAATACAGTGAAGCAAATTAATCCTCCAAAAAAGGGGAATGGTCACTGGACAGTCAACCAGCGAATTATTGTCCTTGGTCTTTAAACCGGTAGATTGCTCAGCCACAGAGAAGACCGAGCGCGAGACTGTTTTTTAATAGTTTGTAATGTTATTTTTCGGTTAGCTGAAGATGACTCGAATCGGAGTCGAAACGTTCAGAACAATTATTTTGTAAGACTTCTCTGTATGGAAGAAGTAAAGAAATAAATTTTAAACTTCACGCAACAACAACCGCGTTCTACTCGTATAGCCTTTATGTAATTTTTATTGACAATTTGAGAGTACCACGTCTCGGTGATTTTTTGATTATTTTTTTATCTTTAGCCAAATTTTGTATATATTTTTAAAAATTTAAAATCGGGACATTAGATGATTTACAAATGTTTTTAAGCCACGCCATGCTGAAAGATTCAATTTTTTACATGCATGCTGTCTGCAACGGAAACAAAAGAAAATGCGCATAATATTTTTTAAATCTCTTATCGATATAGCTTTATATTCTAATAATGCTAACATATGTATTTATACAAGATTTCTGAAGTTGTCCGTACATTCTTAGTGAAATTAAAGAAACATGGTACATTTTTATTACAAATTTGTAATACGCGCAAAAAGATAAGAAACATTTGTCTCAAACATTTTTTTCTGAAATGTATCCATAACATCATATTTAAAGTTGATTTTTTTGTACTATTAAAATTAATTTAAGGTAATAGAGGCATTCAAAAATAATATTTCGATAAAAGTTTTTTATACTTTTTTTACGTGTAATCCGGATTTGTAATAAAAAGTATCTATATTATATTTAAAAAATTCAACATTGAGTCTAGACAGTCCGGTCGAAACCGGAAGTTGAGAATATATCACTATTCGATAGAGCGTGCTCTCGATTTACTTATCAAAATATTTCTGGGATTTTTGATAAAGACTTTCCTTCATTTTAAAAGGGATATGTAGATGGTTTCTGACAATCTAAATATATGCTTTACATTAAAAACTAATAATAATAAACAGTTTAAATTTTATTATAAAATAAAGATAAAGAAAAGACAAGAAAAAAAAGGACAAATATATATTAAATGCCATTGCTAAGTAAATTATTTTTCAAGTATAGTTAAATTAATTAATTTTTTATTTAGTAATATTTGTATAATATTGTATAATATTTACTTAATAATATTTGTTTTATGGAAAGCATTTATATACAGGGTGTTCGTTTATAAATGTCCGAGCAGATATCTCGTAACTGATTGAAGTTATAAGAAAGTTTAATAACAGAAATTTACATGGCTCTTAGTCGGCTACAAAATGCATGTAAAAAAATTCTTTTTACTCGTAACTTTTTCGAGTTAGAGGGTCAACATAGGTTTTTTAAATGGGTAGCTATAATTTTTTTTGCATATTTACATAGTAGAGGTAATTTGTCATCAAAATGATATTTGCAAAAAATTGCTACTACGCATCATTTACGAGATAATCGGCATAAGTATTAAAGTAATAATTTGGATCGAGTATTTTTGAACAGGTTTGGAATGTCAAATAGGTTGAGACAGTAAACAATGTTTTTTCATGAAACATTTATTAACACATTAATTAATAAATTGCTCGAAATTGTTACCATTATGATCGATACAGCATTCAACGCGTTTTATAATGTTTTTTATTGTTAACTGCAGCATTTCAGTTGTAATACTTTCAACAACTCTAGTGATCTTCTGTCATAAACCTATCCAACAATTAGGAAATCTATTATTTAAAAAGTTAATTACAGCACGTGTATTGTGTGCTGTAATTAAGCACCATCTTGTTGAAAAATAATATTTCGAAAAACTGATAATGGAAGATCGCGCAAATAATCTGAGAAAGTTGTTTGCAAAAATTCCAAGTATCTGTCACTATTAAGATGACTATGGAAAAAGAAAGGTCCAATAATTTTTGTTTCGATGATTCCGCACCATATGTTTACCGAAAATCTGTATTGAAAACCTCTATTTCTTTTCGTGTGTGGATTCACATCGGACTAAGAATGCATGTTATGTCGATTTTCCATACCACAATTGGAAAAACAAGATTCATCAGACCATAATATTTTCTGATTTGGAAAATGAAGAAGATTTACGACATAAGATCACTAGAGCTGTTGAAAGTATTACAACAGAAATGCTGCAGTTAACAATAAAAAACATTATAAAACGCGTTGAATGCTGTATCGATCGTAATGGTAACAATTTTGAGTAATTTATTAATTAATGTATTAATAAATGTTTCATGAAAAAACATTGTTTACTTTCTCAACCTATTTGACATTCTAAACCTGTTCAAAAATACTCGATCCAAATTATTACTTTAATACTTAACAGGCAGCAATTTTTTTGTGAATATCATTTTGATGGCAAATTACTTATATGTAAATATGCAAAAAACATTGTAGATACCCATTTAAAAAACCTACGTAAATATGCAAAACAATATGTAAATATGCAAAAAAAATTATAGGTACCCATTTAAAAAATCTACGTTGATCCTCATAACTCGAAAAGGTCACGAGTAAAAAAAATTTTTTTACATGCATTTTGTAGCCGACTAAGAGCCAAATTTCTGTTATTAAATATTCTTGTAACTTCAATCAGTTACGAGATATCTGCTCGGACATTTATAAACGAACACCCTGTATATATGTATATGCAAATGTCATATAATAATGTTAAAGATTATTTAGATTAAGATTAAGCTCTATGTAATAAAAACATTTTGTATTTATAATCAAGCTTTAATGTTAGAATTTTTGTTTTTAATTTTAAAAATATTTGAATTTGAATTTAGCATAATATAACTGTTATTTAAATATTTTTTAAAATTAATATTCAACATTTCTTAGAAAATATTAAAATAACACTAACTAAATAAAGAAATAACATAAAAATAATGTAGTTTTAAAACGTAAATTTTAAGATAAATGAAAAAATGCCTATGTCAATTGGCATATTATAAATGTTTATTTTACTCAAGAGATATGCTTCAACAATTTCCAAATTGTGTCAAATATTTTTTTGTTTGTAATTTTTCTACGTAATAATACTTGCATAGCATTGTATAATATTTACTTAACATTTATTTGCCGTTATCTATATAAAATTATCTAGATAATCATCTAGATAAAGAAATAACTTCATCTTATCTTTATCTAGATTATTAAAATGTACATTATCTTCATCTTTATCTTAGATAAAATAAATATTATCTTTTTTAAATTATTTAAGATAATGCGAATAACGAGAATGAAGTATTGTATTTAGTCTCAGCCTTCAAATTACCATTTATCATAACAGATTTTTTCAAGAATTGCAAAATTTATTGCCAGTACTGAAAATCTATAGATAAGTACGTAATGTAAACTATAGATTTTTAGTATTAGCAATATATATCGAAAAGCAGTTCAGATCAACAGTAGTACAATATAAAAATTGCCTCAAAACTATAAATTCGAAAACTTACAAGATATTTTGTCAGTCATTATATAATGTGAATTATATTTATATATTTCTCCTATTTTTAATTTTGAGTTTTATTTGCATATTGATTCAAATTTAACAAGAAATATTTTTTGTTAGTATAATTATTTGAAGAACTTTTGTTTTTTAAAAATATTGATTTAGAAATAAAAATATGAACATATTTCATATCCTAAATTATTTTTTGCTCAATAATGATATTATCTGAAAACTATATATTTTTTATCTTTTATCTAGATAAATTAAAATTAAATCATCTTTATCTAAGATACATTTACACGTAATTTATCTTTATCTAGATAAATTTTAAGTTATCTAAGCGCAACACTATTACTTAATAATATTTAATTTAATAATATCTGTTTTATACTTTCTAACATATTCAGTTTTGTATTAAATTAGCACAAAAATTTGAGTGCACTTTAGAACACGCTATATAGGGGAGACCAGGGCTATTCGTTAGGTGGGGTAATTCGTAAAAATGGAAATATCTTTGTATGGGTATATGTTAAAAATTTACTTTAAATACTGTAAACGCGTCCTAATGTAACGACATTGCTAACAAAGTTTCGTTGGCGACGACGTCATATTGAAGTCGTGGCAGCAAAAAATGTGTTTGTGACAGTCGAAGTAATTTCTGACAGTCAGCATTTCTTCAAAATTTAAGTAAGATAAATA
>QKQZ01009925.1:0-14182 GCA_003595255.1 Solenopsis fugax | reverse complement strand
CATACAAAGATATTTCCATTTTTACGAATTACCCCACCTAACGAATAGCCCCGGTCTTCCCTAGTTATATATAAAAACTTTTTCTCGGGTTATAGGAGTAAGTCAGGTGTATATTTACAGTTTTTGCTCTCTATAAAGTGCAAATAAAATTCGATCGTAAAACCAAAGGTGCCATTGAAAAGATAATTTAATTTTCTTCATTTTTGCCTCAAATCATTTTGACGTATTTTTCACCTGTGTTGCACTATAATAAAAAACATAAAAACGCCTTTTCCAGTCGAATTTGGAACCATTGGTTTTAAATCGGACTACCCCATAATCCAAATCGGACACTTCTATTTTTACCGACTTTTAGATAGAATATTAAAAGATTTTAATATAATTTTTTTTATTAGTAAAAACGAGCAATTTGACACAATTAAAAATAAAAATTTTATTAAAAAGAAAAAAATTAGTGACAATTTATATAGTTATACGTTTCCCAGTCATGTTATATCGTTATTATATAATTAGAGTTGAAATCAATAAAATTCAATTATTCCGAGTCCAATGACTCATAATATTTTATTAATTTAACATTTCTAGGACCAGATTTGGTCCGTCGATCAGCAATGCTACGATCAAGTTGCAATTCTGATGTAAAAGTCCGATTTAGACACGAGTCCTTTCAAACTTTGAAACAAAGCAATAGACTTTAAAAGTGATTACAAAACGCTTGATATTTTTTCTACACTCTTTAATTATCTTAAATCAATTACCTTTCAAAATTGTAACACCTTTTAAATAATGATTTACAACGATTTTTTTTTAAATTTTTGAACGAAAATACATATTCGCATCTATTTTATGAATGTTATGACAGAGAACTGTCAAATTGCTGTCACATGTTTGGTGTCTTATAAGGACTTTACATTATAAATGGCAGGCAAAACTTAATCGTAATCATTTAAATTAAAAAAGAACAGTCTTCTATTTGGAACATAGTCTGATTTAGCCCACTCTTCTTTATGTACGGTGTATATATTCTAACTTAATGTTGATAACTTCTGCTATTTTTCTTTTATTTACTCCATTTTATAATTAAATTTGTAATACATATAATTTTCACGTAACTCGGTTGCCCCATTAAATGATTACTATGGAACTGTTATATAAAACCAAATTACAATAAAGGAGATTAACAAAAAACAATATATTTTCTTTAAAAATATAATTTCTTAACAATATATTTTCTTTAAAAGTAAAAAATTTTCCTTTTATTGTATGAAGAAGCATATATTGAAATATTCAATTATGTTGGAATTGCTGTAATTCTTTATAATTGCTGTGTTAAAAATAAATTTACGTAAATGTTATTTCATACGAAGATTTTCGTCTATTTAAAAAAAAACCTTATTGCGTATAAATGGTTTTACATAATAATTTGTGGATATCCTTAAAAAAGTAGAACATATTATAAGTTGGTACATAATAAAAAAGTATTATTATTTATTGTACAATTTATGTTTATTATAATTTATATGAAAAAATCGATAATACAAGTATTATTTATTAAAATAACTACTTAAACATTATGTTCAGACCCTCAAAATTGCTATTACGATATTATTTCACTTGAAGTATTAGAAAGAGGGATGAGAGAATCATATCAGTGTCATATCAGTGAGTCGACTCAGTAATGTGAACTACAAATCGCACACACTCGGTTTAAGATATTTCAAAGTCGGAACCGACGTCTGGTATAAAAATTCCGCTTCAAACTATGTATTTATTGATCCTTTATTTGGATCCAGAAATTTAATTCTCTCGTGTGATTCTTAGAGAGATAGAAGATTACTAGATTTATTAAATAAGAAGATAATCTGTTGATTTTGACAATAAGCTAATTTATTCTGAACTCTAATTTATTATTACAATTTAAATAATATTTCTGTTTAAATATTATAATTATAACTTAAGAGTAACATTGCTATTAATACAAACATTAATAAAGACAAGATTAGAATTAAAAATTATATTTAGTGATTGAATTATAATAGGGCATTCTATGTTTATTATCATCTAACTTTTCTGAGAAAATTATTCAGTATGTGGGTTGTATATAAGTGTAAATGGAAAGTCGACCTGTGAAGTCAAGGAAAAGAAAACAAGCGTTCTGGTTTCTGTCTTTTCTAGAGTTGAAAAAACGGAAAGTAAAGAATAAAAATAAGAAGCAAGAACTTGATAAGGCAAGGGAATTCCAGGAAGATAAACCGATACTTCATAATTTGGCGATTATTTAATTAATTTATGTTACAATTCATTTAAATTTATGAAACCGGGCCTTACGGAATAACTTGAGGATAAAAGAACGGTAGCTTGCAAAAATACAAGAGTTGAAGGGTGAAACTCTTCGGGATTGTTTCTCCTCGAATCGAGTTCAAAACTGAAAATTAATTTTTCTATATATGAAAATTTATCAGCTGTGCGAAAAACAGCTTTTAAAGTTTACGATGATTACATTGTTGTAAATTATTTTTAAAGTGCTTATCTGTTAAAAATATAAAAAAATTAATATCATGAAACATACTATGTTACACAACAGATTTTTTTATAGTATATATAGACATAAGTATAATTGTATTATATTAGATATTTTTTTCTGACAACTACAAATAAACGCCAGTTTTTTACATCAAATCTTTTATAATTTACGATAGGCGTGTACTTGGTTTCAACTGACTAAGCAATTTCATTGGCTTGGTTAGTAAAGCACTGATAATACGATGAGACACGATAATTCTCGAGAAAAATTTATCAAACTCGGGAATAGTTTACGGCTGAGATTATTAACAACGGGATTATTCGTGCTGCAACATCGTAATAATTTTAGCAGTGATATTTGCGTTTCCTTTTCCTTCTATCTTCATCTTCCTTCAGGTTTTCTGTCTGTTCGTCTATCCGCAATACCTTTGTGTCTCCTTTGTACACAGGATGTGTTTTAACTTTTATAGGCGAGCGGTTTACCTCCATTTTCAGTTCACTAACCTAACCAATCATCGTTCTAGTGATTGAAAATGATTTAATTCGATTCCTTATATTATTCTGCGAAAAAATCTATGTACACTTTTTTATGTGATCGTTGAATAGTTATAAACAGGGACTGCCACCGAAATGAAATTTCGGTCAGAGATTATATCCAATTTTCGGTTTCGGTTTCGGTTCCAGTCTTGTTACTGATAACGGTGACCGTAACCGTTTGGATTACGATCTTTTTCGGTAACGATTACGGTTACAGATGTATTTTTACTTATTGTAAAATTTAATAAAAATGATAATGTATAAAAATAATACAAATATAAATGTATTATAAAAAATTCCTGTTTATTTTAAACAACACTTGTTTATTTTTGAAAATGTTTAGAATCATTGGAGATTCCAGGTCTTTCAAAGTCTTTTTTTCTTTTGTTTTCTATTTCAGCATTCTCAGCCACTTGAAGCGTTAATGTATGTTTTTTTACTAGCTTTTCTCTGTAAAATAACATATTAATCTTATACAAATTATCATAATTAAAGCAAAGAAATAAAAAAGTAACCCTCTGTAGACACCTTGTAATATCGCTATTTATCTAGAACCTAGAATTAAATATTTACGGTCTTAAAAGTTTAATTAAAATTTTCAAACTTTTTCGGTGCTCTAAAAGAGCCGGAAAAATTAAAACATAATTTTAACTTAAAAAATTTAATTTTACGACATGATCGCGCAGTCTATATTCACCATAGACATAGGATATAGAGACCGAGCATTCAAGGAGTGTGGGGTGTCAGAAACTAAAAAGAGATAGCATGCTTTGGACCACTATTTTGTCTTTGTCTTCTTCTTCTGTCTTTTCTCTCTTTCCCTAATCTTATCGAGAGTTTCGTTACCTTTACTATACCCCCCCCCACTCAACAAAGACAAAATAATGGTTCAAAGCATGCTATTTTTTTTTAGTTTCTGACGCGTGAGCTTTACCTCCACTCCTCGAATGCTCGGTCTATATATCCTATGTCTATGCACAGGAGTGAAATTAGTATCGTGGTTTCCGGCAACATTAAAAAATGGGGCCCACTTGAAAGTGGGAGTTGAAATGACCAATCAGAAAATACCGTGATGTAAGTTGGTAAGAGTATCTGCTCACCATTTTCGTATGGTAGCATTGCCAGCAGGTCTTCATATCCAACAATGCAAAATAATATAGGCCTAGTTTACACCGAGCACTTGATACTTGTACTAACTAGTAACTTTTTATTAAATTATCTAAATTTCGGCAATAAATTTAAAGAATAGTATATTAAGCTGGTGTAACATAAATTAAGATAATTAATTAAATATACGTTTTATGTATACATTTACATGCATCGTCGAAATTAAGATAATTTAATAGAAAGTTACTAGTTAATACGTGTATTAAGTGCTCGGTGTAAACTAGGCCATATATGGTTCAGATTGTTCCAATTTGTAAGTATTTCTTATACTTAAATACAATCAAGCAGTTAATCAAATAATAGTCTATAGAAGATATACAAATTCACTTAATGTATTATAGTAATTGATCTTACTATCAATTTTGAATAAAATTGAAGTTTTTTGTAGTAAATTTTTATTTGCAATCGTCAAGATCAAACAAAATAATTTTTTACATAAAGTTTAAAGAAGAAAAATTACAGTAATGTAAATTTTATTTCAGATTACTCTTATTTTGATACAGAAATTTAATTTATACCTATTTATTGGACACGGACCATATACGTATCTGCACTGTTATACGCGTGAAGTTTTTTATCGAAAAATTTTGATATATAATATAAACATTTTTTATTATATTTGCGACATGTATTTTATTTTATAATAAATGTTTTGTAAATAGTATTCATATTTTTGTCTTCATTAATTTTACATATGTACATTATTACCTAGTTCAAATTTCAATATTTAGGCCCACTTGCAATGTACATTAATTTTGATCTCGGTTTAATTTACTTTCTATCTTTTTTTAGTTTTAACAATTAGAAAAGGATAAAAAGTAACTTAATCAAGATTAAAGTTAAAATCTATATTGGCGCAAAAAAGCAGGCCTAACCCTGTTGGTCTGTTCGGGCCTATTTGACCCGAACAGACCAGCAGGGTTATAAAAGAATTATATTTTTTTTCCCTCTCCTGTGAATTCTACAGTCCATTTCATGTCCCACTTCACCATCAGATAGCAGTGTCTTACATTTTGTTGCCCATGTCAAATATAGAGCTTTCATTTCTCATAATGTATGTTCTGTGTGTCTATGATATTCACAGAATATAGCTACTCTATGCCTATGGCGCGGGACCATGGCATAGGAATACTGCAGAAACATAGACCGAGCGTGAAGCGCGAAATCTGACGATAAGAAGAAAAGAAATGGAATATAGATGCACCGACGAGAGACTGTTAAAGACCGTCAACCCTGGGCAAATTTTCGTGACCACTAAAGGGGCCCCAGGGGCCCGGCAGTAATTGAAGAGCGATGACATTATCGACAGTGGACAGAAATTTGCAATTGTTAACACAAATATTTCAATAATACTTTATTAAATCTTTGATTTTGTATTATATAAATGCTTTATAAATAAATATGTATACTTATAATGCTGTAACATCATATATATTGCTTCAAAATTACAATTCTTTTTGTTCCATTATTATCTCTGTGGATAATCAAACTTAGATGATAACATTAAAATTGCAGTTTTTAATAAAAATCGAGAATTTTCGAGTTATAAATATACAAACATATCTACAAAACATCAGTTTAATAATAAATCTTAAAATTGTATTGTATTACCAGTTTCTCATTCTTAATCACTTAAATTTTAACTTTTCATTTTAGGTCACGCGAACTCCCGTAAGATTAGCGGTCTTTAATAGTATCTCGTCGGTGATAGATGCCATGTATCTCTTTCTCTTATTCTTATTTCGTATAGAGAGAGAAATCTATACAGCACGCGCTTTTTCTCTTTTTTTTTACCTTCAGTATAATCTTTAACAGCATTTTAAAAAATCGAACTGAAAATCGGACCGTAAAAACCGGAAAAATATTTTCGGTCCGGTTACGGTTCCGGTTCATTAGCCTGCACAATATTTCGGTTTCGGTTTCGGTATGACTAAAATAACGGTTATGAACCGGTTATCGGTTTCGGTTTCGGTCCGGTTGCAGTCCCTGGTTATAAACAATTTTTTATTTAATAAATTAAAACTTTGAATAAAAATTCCGAAAAAATTATGTAATTAAATAAAAATGAACATTTTTGTCCTTTAAACTTTTTTGTAAATCAAGTTTTGAGATAAAACATATCTAAACTTGAAAAATGACTACTTTTATGATTTTTTTCTAATCATCCAATCATCCAATATAAATAAAAATCAGTATGAATAAAATTTTATTTTATTTTGATCTGTACTTATTGAAAGTGAAAACTTTTTTATAATGAAGCTCTGATGACGCGTCTGCAGTACATGAACGGTCTCAATGTCGAGTTGTGAACTGGCTTCGCCGGCACAGCGCTTGTTTGAAAGTTGTGAAATATCTATACTAGGATATAAAATTTAATAAAATACAAACTTTGAATATTTTTATTGCACTTTTATTCAATGAGATTGTCTTTATCATCATTAATATCATCTGTATCTGTTTATCTTCTGATTAAAATGAAATAAAATTTTCGTTATAGTTTAAGATTGGCCGAATATTTTCATTTTTTATTCATATTAATTGGATGATTAGTTTGTGAGAAAAAAAATCATAAAGTAGTCGTTTTTTAAGAACACATTTTTTAAGACGTTTAGACATATTTTATCAAACACTATTGATTTAAAAAAAAGTCTAAGAGACAAAATAATGTTCATTTTGACCCAATTTAAACTTGCATAATTTTTTCGGAATTTTTATTCGAAGTTTAGATTTATTAAACAAAAATTTGATTATAACTATTCAACGATTATATAAAAAAATTAAGTATATGTATGTATATGTTTTTTGCAGAATAATATGAAGAATCGAATTAAATAATTTCCAGCTAATAAAACGTTGGTTGGTCAGTTAGTGCATTTTCTAAGCGATTTTGGAGATGAACCGTTCGCCTATTAGCATTGCATTCGCAAAACAAAAGTCTTGCGCTATGATGTGTGTCTCTCAAAGGGACTTGTAATTCTTAATCGAATACTCTCTTGATTTTTGTTTCCTTCTTTCTCTTTAATTTTTTCTATCTTCTCTTTTTTTTGTGTTTCTATAAATCTAAATCATTAAACATTTGTTCTTAAAATTTTTATAGTATTCTTGCTCTTAAAAGCGAAATACAGCGTGAAATAAGTTAATTATCCATTTATTTGTAGAACTTTTAATTTATTCAGCATATTTTTTCGCTATTTACACTTACCTTATTTTATCTCGTTGACAAAGAACGGGATAAAACGAAAAGAAATAATACGTTTATGCATGATAGAGCAGAGCAAAAGAGGATTTGAGTCGACGCGATGTTACAGGTTCAGGACAAGAAAGAGGGGAGGCTAATGGATCCTGCGGGATGCTAATGGCTTGCAGTCGTACATTCGCGCTCTATTTACAGGTAGAACCAATTACGGCTAATTCGACGGCTATCTATTAGTTGAATATATTCCGTGAGAGCGCCCCTCGAGGACGTCTTTACAAGCGATCCTTCTGCGTTTGATTATTCGTGGAATATATTCATGCCTCTAGATGCGTTAGATTCGCTTCTCGGGACGGATGTGACATTACTAGATCGATATTTAGATATTCGTATGAATATACAGATCAAATTATAAAGCATAGGCTTGGTATTTAATACGATAACGATAAGCAAACGGGACAAGTATATAACATGATATGAATGCATAGTATTATATTATCGTGAGATTATAATTCGCTTTTGTACAAGAATATCATTTGTCAGTATATTGAGTGAATGTAAAAAAGAGTTCGTGTTCAATTTATTATTAAAACTTAAGCAGTAATTTGGCATGTAAAATTTTTTATTAATTAATGATGTAATCACCGTTGTTTTCTACTATCTTTTCCTAATATTTTCTAATATTTCCTAATATTCTGGTAGCATATAAATTACTCGATCATAAAACGTTTTGCGATAAAGAAGGAAAATATATTTGACAAATGATTTTGAATTCTAAAGATGGTAATTTTTTCTCATTTAAACCATTTTGTAGTGATTGAAATAAGTGAAGTCCGATGGTGCGAGAATTTGATGGATATGACATATCTCCATATCAATTTTTTTAATATGTCTAATTGTTGAAAATACTTGTCAGAATTAATCGTTTGACCAAAAAAGAACATCTCAAAATAAATTATTTCTTTACAATTTCACAAACAGAAAGTATCATCTTCTCATGAAGCAAACTGGGAAGCAACTTTTTCTGCATGGATTTTGCACGCTCATTGTTAGTTTTTTTGTAAGTACGTTTGCGTGAAACATTATTGTATAGGATCCATCATCACATATGTAAGTCGATCCAAAAACGACTTTATTTAGACGGTCAAGCAAAGAAATAGCTGAACTCGATTTAATTTGTTCGTTTCGATTAATAAATGCGGTATCCAAATATCGAGCTTCAAATCTCCAATCTTTTCTAAATGTGGTCGATCTATAGATAGTTGATAGATATTTAGCCTTCCGACGAAACCGTTGTTTTTACTTGGACACCGGGGGTCATTAACGTCCTCACGTGTTTTTGAAAGGATTTTTGGTTTCTAAAAAATCTGAAAAAATTCTGATATACTCTTCCAACATTTCAGAATACGATTTTATAATTGATTGACCGGAAACATTTTTTACTTTTTTTTGTATGAGACCGAATTTGAGACAGAATCGGCAAAATTCGTTGTTGACTAAAAAATTCATAACTTCTTTTATACGTGCATAAATTAAAAATCCTTTTAGCTTTAAAGCTAAAGGTTAGTATTTACAAAAAAAATAATGTAATGGTGTCTACTTCAAAAAAGTATAATTATTTGATAACATAAAAATCAATTATTTTTGTTTATGGAAAACAGGAAAAAAGGTAATTCGAAAAAATTTTTAAATTAGTATTTTATTATGAAATTACTCATTTAAAAGGTTTTTTTTATCACAATTTTTAAGCCAAAGGGACAGGAAATTTATTTGTCGGAACGCACGGATATGACCTAATCAAATTGTGCATTATTTTATATAAATAAAATAATTATTAAATAAGATTAGAAAGCCTGTCTGAGTCACAGCGGTTTTTAGTATCGAATAATAACACAGATCTACAAAATTTAGGGAGGATCTTGTGCTTCGAACTTTGAAGGATCTTTTTATAGAATTTCAATGCGCTGAAAACGACTACGTTGTCCGTTTTTTCCATCACTTTCATTTTTGAAATAATCGCAAAAACAATTCTTTTCAATATAAGAATCGAGACTCGTGAAAATGTCAAAATAACGAAAGAAAAAGCGACGAGTCAAGCGCGGTCGACGGTGCGCAGTTTTTTCAAATTTGATTTTTTTATGATTTTTTTCTAGCTAAAGAAAAAATGGTAGCAAGGTCAGCTTTACAGCATTTTACACAGAAATGTTCCCACAATATTGAAAATATTGTTTCGCAATTTATAAAAATGTTTTATGCAAACCGTAAATAAAATAATAAACGAGTCTGATCGCGCACCGTAGGTGACGCTGTGCGCGGGATGCATTTATGCTTTAAATTCAATAATTTTTTAACAAATGGTTGGAAATTAATTTTTCAAAAAAAGATTTAAACTAGAAACATACAGTTATAAGCCTATATGGTCAAATATTTTTTAACATTTTTTTTCTTTTAAATTATTTGGTTTTATATTTTAAAATTTATAATTTTTTTACATTTTTCACGATTTTATTAAAGTTTTTTATTTACGGTTTGCATAAAACATTTTTATAAGTTGCGAAAAAATATTTTCAGGATTGTGGGAACATTTCTGTGTAAAATGCCGTAAAGCCAACCTCGTTATCATTTTTTCTTTAGCTAGAAAAAATCATAAAAAATCAAATTCGAAGAAAATTATTTTTGCGATTATTTAAAAAATGGAGGGTAATGGAAAAAAACGGACAACGTAGTCATTTTCAGCGCATCGAAATCCTATAAAAACATCTTTCGAAGTTCAAAGCACAAGACTCCCTCCTAAATTTCGTAGAACTGCGTAATTTTTAATTTTTACAATCTCCAACCTATTCAAACTGCGCGCCGCATATTCGTCGGCCTTGAAACACAGTCATGAAGTCGGAATATGTAATATTAATGCTTTAGCAGCATATATAAGATCCTCCTTTCCAGGAAAGAATGTAAAAAATTTTATTGCGAAAAAATAACACCTCAGCCAGGGTTCGAATTTCCTGGATTTCTCGAATTCTGTGCGAGCGCTCTACTAATTTGATTACCAAAGCATGTTAATATAAAATAATTATTTCCTCATATTACATCGAAATTAAGGCTAAAAATAGCAAAAAATCTGATTCACTTGCGAAAAAACGTTGGCGTCATCAGATCAACTTTCACTTGTCACATTACTATACGAAATATGACTGATAAAATACGACGTTACTTGACTGATAAGTTCTCAACAACTTTTTTCGGGAAGGAGAACTGATTTCTTCCGTTTACTTTGTAACGAATAATTTAAAACTGAAAATTTGCTGGGGTTTTTAAAGACTCACATTGTCCTCAAAGGATTGATTTACATACTTAATTGTGATTGCAATAAACTTCTCTAGCACATCACATATAGCTATATAAAAGGACAAAGTACGTGAAAATAGTCCTTTTTACTTTAATTACACTTTAACTACAAATTTTTCAAAATGTAATGGAGCAGATGTAATGGAGCAATTTTTGTAAACTGGATTTGTATTCAGTAACCAAAACATAAGAAATAGTCTCAGTTTAGTGTTAAAAAAAAGTCACTTTCGTTGAACTGTATAATATGCATATAATATGTACAGAGTTTTACCGATTACTCAAATAAATTTCCAATAACAAATAATCGTTCCTATTAAAACGAATTTAATACGGAAACGGTTCGTCAAATATGATATATTGTCTCTGCGGTTACTAATGACGTCAATAAGATTACGAAGAAGGCAGTACGCGGCCGGCAGGATAAATTGTTTATGTCTTTCTCAGAAAGCGCGACCTAATTAAGCGAAATATGATAGAATCTTGCTTACGGCTTCGCTTCGGCCGTTCAAGAAACCGTGCTCTCGTAATGAAAGAGAAAGAGAGTGAGACAGAGATTGCGAGAGAAAGAGATCGACACTCGAGAGCGAACTTTGAAGTCGCGGCACTGAAAATAATTTACCACGATGCCTGTCGCTTTGAACGTCGCTCCCGAGTGCGGCATAAATACCCTCGTAATAGGCTCCGAGACTTTTAGGGAGATTGAGGGTGGGTAAGCGCGAGAGCCTAGAGATCTTAACTGCGAAGTCCCTTCAAGTCACGCGAGTCGAGGCCATGTCCCAGTCCGCTTCACCGGTGTAACAAATCAATTAGCAGGATAATTATTGCTTTTCATTCTCGAACCGGTTCCACGCATCATCACGCCACGAGAATCAAGATATTCGGTTTCTCCCTTTATATTCCTTTTACTGCCTGCTAGTAAAAGAGAGAAACGAGGACTTTTCCATTTCTTATTCAATCTTTACATCGCAGCTTCGAAACAATTAAGATAAGGTTGCCGAAATCGCACCACTTTTGACATAAATGCTTATAACTAAGAAATTATGAGGAATATTTTTAATTTTCTTACGTCATAATAAAAGTACAACATTTCTCCTTTCATATTTATTTTTTTCAGAATTTTACGTATTGTCATAAATTTTTAAATGACGATTTTCAAGAAGCCTTCAAATAGTGCGATTTAGACAACCGGTCGCCTAAATCGCATCACAGGTTAATATTATTTTTTCTAAGTTAAAACGGTAGTACTTTTTCCGCTAGATTCTTTCTTCTTGAACAAAAATGCGTTAGATAAGTATAATTTTATTAATATTGGAAATAAATACCGTAAACTAAATATAATTTCCGTCAATATCATTATTTTAATAACTTTTCAATAATATTGCAATAACATTGCTGCATTACGGCAATATTCTTACAATGTATGCTCTGTATAATTATTTTGTACATATAACAATCTGAATATTTGATTTTATATATATATAAAAACCATGATCAAAGCAATAATGCGATTTAGGAAACTAAAACATTTTGTAAAACTTTATTTAATTTACAAATAAGAACACAAAGTTATTTGAACTTTGTTAATCTAATTTTAATAATATTGTAATCATTACAAATTATCAAAATTTAGATTATTTATTTTATCTTCTTTGCAATCAAGCTATGAAATGTGTTGAAAAATAGCAGGGAAGTTACGATTTTTCTATAAATATTAATAACAAAATTTCTATTGTTCTTAACATGTTGAGTTCAATGAAGGATGATGATAATGTTATGTAGTTCCCAAATAATACCATAAAGAGTGTACAAGTACTGTGGTTGAATTTATACACGAGGTGGTGCGATTTAGGAGCCGATGCGATATCGGCAACCTTACCCTATGTAAGTTGTTATCATTCGAGTCATGATAAATTAGTAAAAATATATAATAGTTTCAAGCTATACAATATCTCTTATGTAATTCTATTGATATAGCATAAAAGTTTAGAGTTTTCCAGTTATAAAATTATAGAAAAGAGATTATACAATAAAAAAAGAGAGAGTATATTATTTTTCAAATTATAATTAAAAAGAGGATAATGAAAACTATTTATTATTATTTTGTTGAACACAATTTTTTCAAATCTAGAAAAAAGAGACTTTGTATGTAAAAGAAGGTAAATCTTTAAATTAGTGTTTCTTATTTTAAAGTTTATATTCTCCACTTGACGCGAAATAATTAATTTATCTTTCTTACGGATATGTTTCGTGACATCAATACTCTCGGACGTTACAGTGAAATCCGCCGAACATCGACCACAGATTTCCATCAGAGCGTAGATTGCATTCTTGTATCGACGATTTCCAAGCGCAGTCTCTGTGACTTTCCGATTTCGCGATATTTTCGCAAGGCAAGCCATATATCTTCATGATAAGGCTGGCGCTCTCACTAGAGGTGCCATAGAGGGATGAAACAGAGGGACGATATCTGTGGAAAAAAAAGGATTGCGAATTTCTCGATCTCGATAGAAATCCAATAACGTAGCGGGCAAAAGACCGCTCTAAGCAGTTAACCCTCTTTTCTCCGTTCACTCGGAAAACGGAAACACTTCCATTTCCTGTAACAGACTGAAAGTCAAGGATCGTTTCGCCAGCATGCTTTCTTCTCTAGCCCCAAGTTACGACCTTGCTTTTGTTTTCGATTGTTTCGCACTTATATATCAAACACATACAAAGTTACATCAAAATAGCCTTAATGGTTTTCGAAATTTTTGGGAAAAACGAATTTTTTTTACACTTTTACACTTTGTATCCCTAAAACTAAGCCGTTTCGAACATATGAAGACTTCGTTTTGAATTCGTGTGAGGAATGATTTCTTAAAATCTTTTAGCGTACTTGCGACATACTCTGTATTTAAATAGAATTAAAAATACCTTGTGTATATACAAAATATAGGGGAGAGTGGGGTAAATCGGACCTAGTTGCAGTTTTTGTTCTCTATAAGATACAAATAAAGTCCGATCATAAAACTGAAGGTATGATTGGAAATATAATTTAATTCCCTTCATTTTTGCTTAAGACTATTTTGACGTATCTCTCATCTGTGTTGAACTATAAAGGAAAATGTAAAAACGTTTTTTCTAGTCCGATTTGGAACTACTGATTCCAAATCGGACCACTCTCTGGTACAAATCGGACATTCTTATTTTTATGGATTTTTAGATAGAATTTTTTAATGTATTTTTGTTAGAATTGAGTAAAAACGAGTAATTTGGCGGTCAAGAATAAAAATTTTATTCAGAAAAGAAATTACTGACAGTTTATATTATTAGAATTGAAATAAAAAAAAAACTCAATTAATCTGAGTCCGATGACTCATGATATTTTACTGATTTAATGTTACTTGGACCAAATCTGGTCGGCTTAATGATTTTCCA
>QKQZ01009922.1:627-12361 GCA_003595255.1 Solenopsis fugax | reverse complement strand
AAAAAGGGTTTGTCCGGCATATAATGATAAAGAGTCACTGTTTTAATAAACGCATCTTTCAGCTTTTTAAATGCTTCCTGACATACCGTGGTCCACTTCCATCTACTTTTTGCACTCAACAATTCTCTGAATGGTTGCAACAACGCCGAATGATTTTGATTAAATTTCCTGTAATAGTTACATATCCCGATAAATTGCTGCAATTGAGTTCTATTCGCGGGGGTGCTAAAGTTTTGAATAACTTTTATTTTGTCAGGATTAGGCCTAATGCCATGTCTTGACAAAATTACACCAAGAAAAGGCATTTCATCACAGCAAAATGTCACCATACTTTGCTCAATCCTGGATGCCTTCCAATTGCTTAACACATCTTGACACATATGTACTCAAGAATGCATAAAGTGTACCGTTTACACGACTTAATTGGAACAAAGTGTGTATTATACTAATGTGTACACTATGCACAGTTTCGGATAGAGTTAGGATTATTTTCTATGTTCATGTCTAAGCATTTTTTAATTCCTGGAAGTGACAGAGACTGCGTTTTCTTTTCAATCTCATTTATAGGATCATAACTTATCGCAGTTATAACTATTTCATTGTAGAAGAAAACACTAACTTACACAGTCGACTAGTAGTCTTCAGTACAGATGTGTACAGTATTGACGATTACGGCAATTGGAACGCAACACGCAACTTGTGTAAGAAAATGTTATTCTTGATATTCTTATCCAGATTTCAACGAAGTTTTGCTATTTTGAATGCGATATTTATTACTTTCCCATCAGATCAGTTTGAAATTCGTTTGCAAATGATTCAGCACATAAAAAAATATAAGAAAACATGCATAAGAAAAATTCTATCATAGGCCAAAATTAGATTATTTTACCTATTATCTTTGATTTGAATTTCGAGGGCTGTAAAATGAGCAAAATTTGGAGTCATTTTTTTACCAGCACGTTGGATTTCTGAAATAATTAATGTGTTAAAAACTGTTTTATTTGTGATATTTAAAATTTATTTCTAAAGAAGGTAAACGTTATCTGAAAGGAATATTCTAAAATTAGCAGGATTTTTCAAAGTTAAAATTAAAGCTTGAAACTTTCAATAGATAGGCTTCACGGAGTCTAAGGATCATAATAACGTGTGAGTTTAAGTGTTCCGAAGGTACCAAAATGGCGGATTGCGACATTGAGCTGCAGCGCCCAATCAATCCTGGGAAAAAATTGATATATGGGGCATTCTACTCCAAATGAGCCACCCACTTTTCAAGGTGTTACAGATTTTGTTCATATTGCGTGAGCTTGAACAGTTTGATGGCAAAACACTCTTTGCCAAATATTAAGCCCGTAGAATAATTGGTTGCCGAACTGTAGCACTATAGATTTTTGGATTCTTATCGTTACAGCGTTCTTTTCGCTGCTTTACAGTGGGCGTGAAAGGCAAGTTTGAAAATAAAATGTTGACGTTTTCTATAGAAAATTGAACGCTCTTTCATGTGAAAATAATCGGCCATAATCCGTTTTCGACAATTTTTGCCATTTTTAAGTTTTTAAAATAGCGGCGCGATTAAAACCAGTTTCGATTTCTTCGGAAATAGCTCAAAATGTATCTTTATACCTCTACTTTGTTATCCTAAAAGGATTTAATGGGGCACATTTGTTTGGGAATAAGAGGTCAGGAAGTGAGGCAATGTCTCTACATCGCCCGGCTTCTTTGCCATCACGCTCAGCACAACTGAATTGTTGGATGCTGTTAAGCCATGGCGACATTTTCTCTCTGCAAGACTCTTGCAGATCCTGTTTAACAAGGTTGAAACTGAATTTAGGGAATTTTTTTTCGACGGAGAGTCGATCGGCATGTAATCGCGTGTGAGGTGTCGAGATAATAAGAACAGCGTTAAGGGCGAGTAGGCTATACTTTGTCTAACGAGAGACGTCCTTCGCATTGCAGATGACGTAGCGGGTCTCGTGATAAGAGCATCACTTTAAGACACTTGTCTATTCGCCGTGTAGCGGTCATATTGAAATCGTGACGTCATAAGTGATAAATTACATAAAAGTTTCCGCCATGACATTTGTAAATAAAGAGAATTTGGATAAAACAGAACAACGAGATCGCTTTAAATCACAAAAATGGACCTTGACTATTTCCTTTTTCTGAATAACAGTCAACAAATAGTTGTAAAAAGCACCTAAAGTGAAGCTTAGGAAAACACGGATAGCTATTGAAAGGAGTGAAAAATGGGAGGGTCCCAGATGCGCACAAAACCAGTCGGAAATCGCAGGGTGTATCAATCGGACACCAGGTAGTTCCAATCGGACACACAGCGCTCCCAATCGGACACGGTTCCAATCGGACACAAGTTGAAACGGACACACATCGCTTTCAATCGGACACGTTTCCAATCGGACACAAGTTGAAACGGACACACAGCGCTTTCAATCGGACACAGTTCCAATCGGACAAAAGTTGAAACCGACACACAGCGCTTCCAATCAGACACGGTTCCAATCGGACACATGTTGAAACGGACACACGACGCTCACTTCTTATTAAATCCCACCACCCCTGTCTCGCGAGCGAAACAAAGTTCATAATTGTTCTGTTCCACATGAGTTGGACTTACAAGTATATGTTTATAAATGGAAAAAAAACATAAAGGAGACCGGGGCTATTCGTTGCAATTTTTTTTTCTTTTGCGTATCCTGAGTCCTGTATTCATTAAAAAAAAAAAAGTTGGACGGTTTGAAAGGTTGAACCTTCCCCTTCACAATGCCGTTATAGATAAAACACGGAAATGTACTTGCTTTGAACTACATATAAAAATGACCAGTGTCAAGTATATATATATGCCCTAAGCCCGGGGTAATTCGTAACCAGTCTGGGAATATTCTGAAATTTGTATTTTAAAATGAAAAAATGTAAAAAAGCTGTTGTTAAGACTCTGTTTTATTCAGAAAAGGATATATAGTGTTATTAAGAAAAGTTGCATACAATAAAAAAAATAAACATACAATAGAGAATTTTATTGCTTCAGCGTTTTCGGAACAAGTCAGGGACTATTCGTATTTCGTGTAATTACACCTGTTGAGTATTAAGTTATGTATTTTGGTACATAGAACGCGAATATAAAAGAAAAAATTGTTCAAACGACGATTCGACGTTCGGTGTTTTAAATCGCCCTAGCGTCAACTTTGCGCATTATTGCGTATGGTCTACAAAAATAGACA
This sequence comes from Solenopsis fugax, assembly GCA_003595255.1. Taxonomy (NCBI): domain Eukaryota; kingdom Metazoa; phylum Arthropoda; class Insecta; order Hymenoptera; family Formicidae; genus Solenopsis; species Solenopsis fugax. Next base: position 9,128 of record QKQZ01009922.1, on the reverse strand, counting down.
TCACACAGCAAAAAGTAAACACGAAATGTTTCAAATACATTCAACTGGACACGATACATTCAAAGTTTTCAAAAAGAATCTTATTTATCTTACTTAAATTTTGAAGAAATGCTGACTGTAAGAAATTACTTCGACTGTCGCAAAACACATTTTTTACTGCCACGACTTCAATATGACGTCGTCGCCAACGAAACTTTAGCAACGTCGTCACATTAGGACGCGTTTACAGTATTTAAAGTAAATTTTTAACATATACCCATACAAAGATATTTCCATTTTTACGAATTACCCCACCTAACGAATAGCCCTGGTCTCCCCTATTTATTCTTTGATTTTTAAATATTCCTTACAAGAACTTTGTCTCAAACTGAGTCATATAGTGAGCAGCAATGAGTTATATATTAGTGTGTAGGTGCTTCTGCTTGAATACATTCACGAAAAAAGAGATTCACCGTATGCGCTAAGATACAGAGGTGTTGAAAAATGAATTTAGCATTAGGTAGGCTCGTCATCAGAGCTATCGAACGTTACAAAAATGTCTTTTATGCTGTAGTTATGAAGATGAAGAAACGAAAAATGACCGACGAGACACTCTTTTAGTTCTTTTTATATAATTTTCTGTAGATTGTCCAACAAGATAACGAACAGAAAAAAACTTTCTTAATCAGGTTCGGCTCTCGCGCATTTGCAGGCGTACGTCTGGCGTCTGATCCATTGTCTCAGACTCCTAATCAATGCTCGTTCGTGTATCCGCGTATAATCTGTTCTCGCGCATGCCCTCGCTCTAACAGAACTTGCCCGTTCTGCTTATTTCATTTGAAATTATTTATTTATTTGACATACAATATTCTATATGTTCAGACAGTGCTTTTAGAGACGCACCAAAGTACCGAGCATAACCTAATTATGGTAGTTATGTAGTTAACTTAAATACCATATTATGGTAGTTATGTGGTTAACTTACAAAGCTGAACAAAATCACGATTTTGTCCGTTGACTGTCATCAGGAAACGCCCTAGATGCAAGAAGAATACTTATACATCATTAATATACTTAAAATTGTTATTGAAGACGATGTTTTTTTACCAAAACTTTAAATTTCGCAAACTAGAGCTCAATTCATTATAGTATATTTGATCCCTTCTTTCGCTTCCATGCATATAACCACAGCAACTTAAGATCTTAATATTATTTTTATATTTTATACTTACTTTACCCTATATATGGATATATATATAAGTCAAAACTGTTCGTTCATGGCCCAGAACTCATGGAAATAGGGACAAAGTTTTTTCTTTAAACACTAGAAAATAGATAGTTTTTTGCAATTATTCGCAAATCTGTATGCATATGTTGATGTTAAATGATGTTGTTAAAAAAATATCAGCTTACTGTTGTCATGATTTAAGATGTAGAAATTATCTGAAGTAAAAAAGTTTTTAAATTTCTTAATTTATACGAATATAGTTCTCATCCGATCTACGGCTAAGTTAAAAAATTTATTATTAATTACGTGTATTAAAAAAGATTGTTCGCACTATTATGAACAACTTAAATAACTAGCGTTAAGATTGCAAAACAATTAATTAATATTTAAAAAAAATTGATTTTTGCAGAAACTGCAAATTCAAGACTCTTACTGAAAAAATAATTGAAATTTTTATTTGATTTTAGTGTGAATATGAGAGAAAAATGTTGTGAATATCTTGTAAAAATTTTGAGTCAATGGGATTTAAGTTAAACGAGTTATCTTGGCAACAATTTTGAAAAGTCTTTCGAAAAAAATACATTTAAAAGTTTGCAAACAGCTTATAATAAATGTTTTGCGAGATTATTACTTTTAATTTGCTCTTTCTCTCTCTGTTTTTCTTTCTCTGAATTTCTTTCTCTTTCGGTTTAAACCATTAAAAAATGTTAAAAAAATAATCGATTTTTTTGAAATCCAAAAATAAGAATATCTTCGTAACAAAAAATTTTAAGTATTTTATAAAAAGCTATTTTTGGCGCAGAAATCTTAATTATTTCGAAAACCTGACGTTCTGATTTGATTTGTGAACATCAGCAAATTTGGCTTGTGACATTATTTTCAGCATCTAAAAATTTATAATAATCGTTATTTGATTATTTTATTCAAAATTATTTTCAGTTATAAATTAATGTTATTCTAGTACCTAATATATAGTGTATTAATAAATTTTGAAAAAAAATTTCTAGGAATAGCAGTAAAATGATTGGAGATAATAGATATGTACTCTAAAATATATCCATAGAAGATAGTTATTTTATGAAATAATTTGTTAATAGTTGTATAATTTGTTAACATATACAGAATATTAGGCAACAAATGAGAGAAGTGATTTTAGATGATTGTTCACGATCCGATGAAATGAGACTCGGGGTAAACTTGAATCACCGGTTTCGCTCGGACAGATTGTGAGATGAAGCGCGGTCGAGTCAGAGACAGAAAACGGATGGGCAAACGGAAATCTTGCTATGAATAGCACGAGAGAAGAAATTTGCGGAGTAATTGCCAAACACTTGAACCGCACGTTATTGGAGACCGGGAAAAAAGTTTGTGAATTGCGAGAATCGTCACAAGTAGAGAGATTTATGTAATGAGAGTCAATTGAAGCTTTTAATTTCGGTAACAACACATTCTAATTTTATTAAAAGTACATGACATGTTTAGAACACACGTGAATAGTACATTTGCTCATATTTCATCGGAATACACAGTTCTCGTCGCATGCGAAAATTACGAGATTTCGCGGCTCGCTGAGCGCGGCACGATTCGATCACGTGTGATGGCGTGAAACAGCTGATCGGCCAGCAGAAATGCTGGTTCGTAGGTGGCATAATCTTTCTTCTATGATTTTTCCAAATATCAGCGATAACAAATGTTCGGTAACAAATTATCCGTAACAAAAGAATTTATGAGTTCTTTGCCACAGATTCTTTACTGAAGTGACTCAAGTTCGAACTTTTGAATTCCTACACTCTCAATTTCGATATGACTTATTAATAGGGCGAGTTATTATAGAAGTATCTCGTTTGGCAGCTTGTTACAGATTCTATCGCGAAGCGAGACAGGTCTTTGGACATACCTCGAATTGGCGACAAAGAAGGGGAAACCTTTTGTCACGTTACTCGCCTTTCGAGAAGGATTTTACTGGTTTATGCTTGAGATAAACAGATTTAAATCGGAAAAGTGCCGCTAAGAACAAAGGCTTGTAATCTTGTTATGATTACATGTCACTTTCAAAGTTCGAACGTTGAGTACGAGAAATTTAATGCTTAAATTTTGATGTTCAGTTTTCGCGTATGGATATTAGGTATACTACAATGTGACGATTAAATTTGACACGAATAAATTTGATCTATGAACACTGTAAGTTACTTGACTAATTAATTTACACGAATGATCCTTAACAATGATGAAATAAAACAAAAATAATAAAAAATAAAATAAAATAAAAATAAGAAAATTGCGATTAAGACTTCTTTTTTTAATTGTAAGTGTTTAAATATTTACATAAAGAGTGCCTACAGCATATGAATATTTACACAATATTATTAAAAACGAAACCTTAACTACAATTTTATTTTTTATTTTAATCTTATTTTATCATCTATTATGAACCAATCCTTAAATTTTCTGTCATCTGTTGCCGAATATATTCTATAAATATATACATTACAAAAACATATACTAGACGGTATAAGTATGTAATATTATAGTAAATCTTTCCCTTTACATACACATGGTTAGCTCCAAATGATTTCTAACTGAACTTGATGTTGATCTTCATTCTCTAGGAGGTCAAAATCATTAACCTTTTTCGGTACTTTTTATTTATTAAAAAATATTAACAAAAAATTTTCAAGTTGAATGTAATATTCGGACACAAGTGTCCGTGGAAAGTTTAAAACACATATAACAGTATCTACAATTGTAGATCTCTTTTCGCCTTGTAAGCAGGAGGAGTAGATCTCGCTTCTCATGGAAAGTCGAAAATTACATTCTACTTATGAAAATTGTTTTGTTAATAACTTTTTAATTATTGTAATAACGAATGCTAAGAAAAATCTATGTCTCTCATTGAGGATTAAGGTCAACATCAAAATCAGTCGGAAGTCATTTGAGATTGGTTGTGTAAACGGAAATATTTACCAATATTATAAATGTTTATTAATGGCAATATCAGATTGTTTTTAAATGTATTGTTAGGCTAGGTTTTGGGTTCAAGTTATTAACGAGCTGAGGCGAGGAGTGAAATTGAAGAAAGTAGAAGCTAATTTGGGCTCTCGCGTGTCCTCGCGCAGAGAAGGAAATCTTCCCGACTACAAGATGACACCATATGAAATTCTGATGGATGATATCAGGGAAAGACGGTATCACCTGAGGAAAACACCGCCTATGCCATTGAGAAAGGATGCACATGCTATTATTCTTGAATTTATTCGAAGTCGACCACCTCTAAAAAAGGCAAGATTTACTTACTATTGCATGCATATAAAGTCCGAGTAAATGAAAAATTTAAAAGAAGACGTTGTATTCATTTAATGTTAATTACATTTGTTTAACCTGACATAGCAACGTCAGGTACGATGTGTGACTCGTAATTAGATATTTCAATTTATTTATAGCGACCCGTGATTATCAAACATGAACCAGCTCGGGATTTTTAGAGTTCGATACGGGTTCAAGAAAATTATACGCGAACGTATGATTTAATTTCAGATATTTATTACGTGAAGAAATTTGACTATTCTGATAGATTGGTATTACAATAGATATTTGTGATAGACTATTATGACATACAGATATAACAGATAGTATAACTGATCGATTTCCACAATTATGATTGAGTAAAACAATACCAACCTGAACGTATCAAGAGATGTGATAGTATCTTGCGCCAAGTGGGCGCATAGCACGAGGAACCCGCGTTTTTTTACGCGAGCCGGCGACTTCCAAGTACTCGAGATTATCGGATCTCAGTAACTGAATCAAGTTCTCTCAAGTAGTCTTAATCGATAGCTTGGAGGGAGAACCCCGGGGGAGGAATTGTATAATAAAAGTATTTTTATTTTTTCTATCCGTGCCTTGCAACCGGAGATATCGCGATGCAAATGTCCAAGTCTCAAAATTTTTGTGTAAGATACGTCATCATCAAAACATCTTGTCCAGTTCACGTTTTCGACATAGCGGCGCTCGCTTGTTATATATTGCGTTGGCTAATTGCACTTACCTTTACTAGTTATCGGCAGAGAGTGATTGAGTGATTTTACGCTAGATTACTATCATCTGTGATGGCATGTGATCGCTTCGCGAAAAATATAACCTAGTGAACCAAGTGATGATACTGTTAAAGTTAAGTAATCAATATAAAGATTTTATTTTTTGTTTTATTCAACTAGTTACTTTTTGTAATAACCCTTTTTCATTGGTCTAGTTTTATTAAGTAATTCAAATGAGTTTCCGTTCTAATGTGTGTGTGTATTTTATGTTCCTTTTGGTTATTGTACCTCCTACTTTCTGATTTTGTAAAAAGGGAAGAAATATATAGAGGCTGTCTTAGCGAAGGTTCTGGTGCTTTTTATTCTTCGAGCTCGTAAGAGCTGTATTCTGCTAAAAGCTATGTAATAATATTGTATGGATTAAGTAAGTTACAATGCGGACGAAATTTAAAAATGTTAGTGAATGTATAGAGCGAGACCGTACTATACGCAAATCTTCGGCGATTTGCGAGTACCCATGATTATCGGAAGCGGATATAATTGTGTAACATAAATACCTACTCAGCAATATATTTTGGAAAATATTCCTCAAAAAATATTTTTTAGATGATAAGTGAATGAGAAATGTTCCGTGGTGTGGATAGAGCTATGCATCGGTAATTAATGTTACAAGGATATAAATCTAGTTACGGTGACATTAACTAAAAAAATTTTGTATTTTTTAAAATTACTATTTACTGTTATTTTCGAAAATTAATATATTTATGATTATGGTTTAATCCTCAACTGACACACTAGGTATCGTACACTTGGGCTGTTTACAAAAATGCTTAGCATTTATAAATCGTTTGCTCCTTCTCATCTGAATATTTCGAATATATTCTTTTACTTTTCCATTTTCGCACCTATTTAGTCTTCTTCTTGACCTTCTGGCGTATCGATTTAAAAAAAATTGTTTAAATTTTATGTATTACGTACCGAGATATACGCAATTGAAAATGGTCGAGTGACGTACACCCAGTGTGGCAAAATCTTGAATTCAATATAGTGTATCAGCTGAGGGTTAATATATAAAATTTTATTTCATTTATAGCGGCGTCTAGCCGCCCTACTGTATTTTATACTGGATTTTGATACAGTCTTGGCAAGAGCCCGTCCCCGCGTTAAGTCTTTTATCCGATCGTTCGTTCCCTAGGGAAGCTACGCCTTGGATGACTGAATGTAAATTATTTTTGTTAGAAATCGTATCGCTCATAATTGGTCCCACGAATACCACGGATTCGCGATATTACTCAGCTAGAGCCGTGAATGGCTGAAACTTGGCGCCCGGTATCCGGGAGGCATCGTTCGAAACGCAGCTCTTAGTACGGTAACTCACAACTTGATTTGGGGCGGTCTCTCTTAGATGACTGCGAGGAGTGGGCAAAATACATTAAAAATTGTATTTAAATATAAAATTTACTTTCAAAATATGTATTTAAACACAAGATACAAAATACTTTTAAAACAAATATTTAAATACAAAATTCAAAATATTATTTGGTAAATATTTTTTTAAATACAAAATACTCTTTTCCAATTTTATTAAAAAAATTATCTAACATTAATCTTTTTATATATTAATTATTAATCTTTTTATATATTCTTCATTTTTCTTACAATTTTAATTGCGTTTTAATTTCAAAATTAAACTTAGAAATTATATATTATAACATATATTAGATTAATTTAGTGTATTATTGCCTTTTAAAAACAATTATGTCTCAAAAGATGCACTGTTAAATATTAAAGTGTGGGATGCGCACAAGAAGTGGGTAGGCAGGAGTAGACGAACTGCGAGAATTATACAATATAAACTCTTTAATTTGCCAACATACACTTGGTGGTGTGTATATATGTGTATGTATTTATGTCGGTGCCTGTCGGCACCGTTGTGTAAATTTATCGGCGCTTAATAGCGCCTAAGGGCCACTTCTAGGGGGTCTAGAAGAGCCGTCGCCATCGAGTCGTCTGGCGTCTTTCCGCTTTCGGACGTTCCGGAGTCCGTGGGCAGGAAGTCAGCGTCAGAGGGTCGATGTCTGACTCCTCGGCTCCGTCTGGTGGAATCCACACCGTGCCGCTGGTAGTGGTAGCAGCCTGACTGGTCGGCGGCGTCGTCTAGGTTGCCGCGGTGACTCTCCGATGGGTGCGTGGATCCACTGGCCACCGGGACTTTGACTCCGTCAGAAGTGCGATGGGAATGATCCTCCAAGACGGCGAGGCCGCGTCAAGCTCCGCCTTAGCCTCGCCTGGTCACTGGGCNCGATCTAGACGATCTCGAAGTGACGCAATGAAATGCGTCGGCACACGCTGCGATGCGACGATCTGGACGATCTCGAAGAGAAACTTGGCAGCGCAATGTTAAGCGACGACACACGACGCGATGCGATGATCAGGATGATCTGGATGCGTCGATCTGTGATGAATTACGTCGCACTGCCGCGATGAGCGGCGATGACCTCGTCAGGAACAATATTTTAAAGACGGCTGTCAGTCGAAAAACTGTCACGGATGCAACGGCAGCGTCCTATGACGCGTTGATTATCACAAGCTCGTCCAATAACGGCGAAGCTGGCCTTGCTTGCCGGCACGTGTCTAGTTTTAAATTTCGACTGCTATGCACTTTCCCGTCAAAAGTGGGAAATTAACTCGTAACAAAAAATGTACCGTCGCGAGTCCCTNCTGATGGTTGCGACCGGACGGGGAGGTCCCTTGAAGACTTTAGGCGTTTCCGCGGCAGAGTCCGTAGACTCGGCCTGGGCCGCCGACTCTTAAGCGGAGTCGGTAAATAGGGAGTACAAAGTACTCGATAAAAAAGATTACGTCACTGCCTGTTGCCGTATAGAGGCCCTTGCAGGGCTCACCAGGGGTAGCAAACTCCTATGCTTTTTTTGGTACTGTGGGCGCTTATGCCGCACAGAATAAATGTTCGGGTGTCGTAATGATGGTAATGCACTTGGTATTACTAGTAATACAAGAAAGGTTTATTACGAGAATATCTCAATGTGTGTAACACGATATACAAGTGTATGCGAACGTTACACGCGGATGATGCAACACGAACGTGTGTTTTACGCAAGGCCGTAGTGTGTGTCTACACACACAGTTAACGAGACGAAGGTTCGAAAGCGAATGCGCACGTCGTGCGGCCACGAGCATGCTCGGCTTCCGGCGCCACTAACTATACGGTAGTGAAGAGTAGAAACTCGCCGGTCGCCACA
>QKQZ01009920.1:0-19065 GCA_003595255.1 Solenopsis fugax | reverse complement strand
CTCTCAGACCCGCAAATGTGTTTCCGTATTTTACAAAATCGGTGTGTTTAAGGGTTAAGTTGGTACCAATTTGATTCCAATTTCTTTTTCTGTGTTTACAACTATTTCAATTATCGAGTATTTGAAACATTGATTATTCTTTTACAAAGTAATATTATTACTATCTGTTGCAATAAGTTCCGAGAAGTCAATACTGATTGGGCATTATATACGACGTCACGAAAGAGATAGAATTGCAACGTAACACGACTCACCTCTAATACGTTACCCGTTCACGCAATAATCGAGGAGCTTTCTCGAGCTTCCATTCTTTATCCGGTATCCAAAGACGCTAACGAATGCTGAAATGTGGGCGTCGATGTGGTGCCGATAGAGAAAGAGTTCACGTAAGTAATAGAGAGACGACAGGAGAGGAAAAAAAAGACGGGAGTATCGGACCGGGCGGCGCGGCGCGGCGCGGTGCGGGAGCGGCAGTAACGTTCACGTGCTCACATTTTCCGATTTCACGTGGCAGGATGCAGCGAGGGGGGCAAACGACGGAGGCGATAGCCGATATCGCACCTGCCCGCCGGCGGATGTATAACTGTATACGTGCTGCCGTTTTATCCCGATATTCCGGATAGGCGGGCGCGTAGCGCGAGCACGTAATTAAAATTGACGCTTTCGTTTTGACGCGTGACGCACAGGTCGCGTATTAGTATCTCGGCCTTTTACTTCCGCCGCGATTGTAACTGCACCGCACGACGGCCGAAAGGTGCAAAATCGACCGTCCATCGCGCTGAAAATGACGATGTCAACCCCCGACAATTAACCCCCGTACTTTTTTTTGCGGTATCTAAAGACTCTTGCAAACAACTTTATTTAATCCTGCACGATGAAAATCATCATGTCGTGCTCGTCGTTTATTTTTAACATCCATACGAAGATATGAAATTGGGCAATTTTTTCCTGTCAGTGGAAAAAAGAACGTTGCAAACGCTAAACATACTGATTGCAAAGCTACTTATTAATAGTTTGTTCGAAAATGGGTTTGATTATTACTAGTAAAAATAATGCAATTGGCAGAAGTGAAAATTACTGGCGTTGCGTTTCGTTTCTTCCACCAGTAAAACTAGTAGACGATCCCAAATAGTCCGAAACGTCATAAAGATTTTCAGGTGTAAAATTGCGGACAATTTAACATTATCACAAGCTTGAAGTATCTAACATTGCAGAAATCTTTTGTAACTTCCATACAATATTACAATGTTTCAATGTAAAGTTTATGCAATGTTTCTTCAATCTTTCAGTGCTTGGTTATGAGTTGTGATTCTAGCCTTCACTTTTTATAATAAATGTTATATTAATGATTAATATTATTAAAATATGGATTATTATAATAAAGTGATATGCATCATGAGCACGATTATACACTTCTTTTAGTACTTGTATAATATACTTTAGATTTGTCTCAAATAGTCCAATATAGGTCAGAAAGATAATTGTTAGATTTAAAAGTACGTATAATTTATTTTTTATGTGTCAAAAGTTTAAAATAATGGAGATAAGCCAAAAGTATCTGCTGACATGATAAACGGAACAATAATTACTCGATTTAAAATTATTTGATGAAGTAACACATGTAGAATATATTATACAAAAGAAAGTGTACAAAAGAAAGTGTACAATCATGCTCATAATAATATTACTTTATCATAATAATCTATATTTTAATAATATTAATCATCAATACAACATTTGTTTTCAAAAATGAGGGTTAGAATACCAACCTATATAGTACTAAAAGATTGCAAGAACATCAGAATTATATAAAATTGCAATATTCCTTCAGCTGTATATCTCACCGAAAAAAAAACATCTATATTATATATTAGAAATACTGTACCCTCCCATAGATATTACTGTACGCTAGGTTTAAATAAATAATATTGTGAGAAGCAGTGTATGCTATTTTTTGTCGTGACGACAAAAAATTGTAATACTAATTTCGTAAATAAATCGATTAACATCGTAAATGCATAGAAAATTATTTTATAATAATCAATATCAATGATGATATGCAAAATATAAATTTGTCGGTGTGACAATGTATAAATATCTACTCATGCAGTTACTATCCAGCAAACAAGGTGACGTCTAATGGCGTCTTAATAACGTCAATAAGACGTCATTTAAACGTCATTTGATGTCATCTTGTTTGCTTGAAAATCAGTCCAATTTTTGTAAACTTTATTTACTACGCATGCAATATAATCTATTCTTTTTAGCTACATTATATATGTTACTGTAATTTTATATTAAAATCTTTTAATAATTTTTTATGTGAGATAATTAATAATCTATGTGAGATAATTAATAATTAATAATCTTTAATAATGTAATATATGAAATAATAGAGCAACGAAAAACGTAAAATGTATAGGAAAAGCTAAAGTGTTGCTAAAAAGGATCGATTGTAAAACTAATTAATTATCAACATTCATAGATTCGCACGTCTCTCGATGTCCACCGATGCATCTTCCGTTGCAATGACATCCGCAATCGTGGAACCCCGAAGTGGTTTAAAAATCCTCCTTGCATTTTCTCCAACGTTATAACTTGTACATTATTTCAATTAATACACTTGCGACGCGAAATCTGCGGAGTTGCAATTTCACTGAACTTAATAATGCATGTATTTAACATGTATGTAACAATGCATGTATTTAACAATATTTAACCAATATTTATTGTAGAACAAAATATACGGAGCGAGTTAAAACAATTTTACGTGTTTATTGTAGTCTGCATTTCACTTGTGGCACACAAAATACTCGCGACGCGAAATTTATGATCTACTCTGTATTATTTAAAAAAAAATGTTTATGACAAATGAAAAATGGGATTATTAATGACAATTTGTTGCAATATATTTAAATAAAGTTTAAAGTTTAAAGCACATATTTATAAGCGAACAAAACTTGCAATTTACACATAATATATTATATATTTAATTTAATGTTTTACAATTTTTTAAATTGTCTCCCCTCGCAATATTTCTGTGAAACTTATCCTTGCAATATTTTTGCAAAGATTACTTCGCCTCGCAGCTCCTCATGCGAAGCCCAATTTCGCAATTCTTTTGCAAATATCAACGGAGATTGTAATAGGTAAGATAAAAAAATTGGAATATTAAAATTATTTAAAAAATGTAAAATAATTGCAAATTAATAAAATTTTTTACGTTGTCGCGAAATAGTGAAAATGTTACTCGCGAATTTAACGAAATTTGCGTTATTTTTACTTGATACTTAATTGCGAAACTAAAATTAATTAATTGAATACAAACATTGGTAATTTTTCCGCGAAATTTTTAATTAATTTATATAAATCTCTAGAAATCTATTCATAACTTTTCTGTGCATAACGCGAGTGTTAATATATAATAAAATTAAAATTTTGTTTTCAAAGAAAGATATGACTTATATTTCCTTATTCTCGACACTTCATACTTAAAAATCTACATTTACATGCAAAAAGTCTATATAAAAAATGAATTGCACTGATTTCAGAAATTATTTTCAATAAAAAATCAACCATCACCTTTACCCTAAACGCTACTCACCAATACCATCACCAGTCATGTTCCTCATCAAAATCTGCAACAAAAAATAATAATACAAATTAAATAAAGAATAAATGATACAAATTTTAGCTACTTCAATAGTATATCACGAATGCGAATAAAACGCGAAACACGCGAGAATGTAACCTAAAATATCGCGACACATCAGGTACTAACGAAACGCATAAAGGAGTATGTTACCAACGCATCACGTTGACTTGTAACTTAAGACGATCGCTTCCACATTTGCCACTTTAGAAATTGTATCTATTTACAATTTACACGTGAAAAGTATGGAGCATCCGTTCAGCAGCGGATCAACAATAAACATAATGCGACAAGGAGTCTCTCGGTATGAAAGTGACCAACGCGAACGTTACGACGTAACGGTTACGTGATGCGTTGCGACATAACCCGAGACAGCGGCGAGAGCCATTTAAATGAATGTTTACCTAAACATAACGGACACAAACAAAACAATGACTCTTGCAAGGATAAAGTCCTTTCGAAGTATTCAAGGGAATACGCGGGCGCGAAAACATTAAACGACACGATACTCACGACATGATGCCATACTTCACAAAGGAGTACGATTACTTTTAGATACGTCACAGTCATTCACGTGTCAAAATGATACTGTGCACCACTGTATTTGGCACTCGACCATCGTATTTCAGCATAATTCGATCTCGAAATATACGCGTAGCGATCACCGGCGAAGTAACGAGAAACATGGCGGCGGCAACAGCTGACCGCAGTACCGCAGTGTAGCGGTAGCAAAAAGATTATACATATAGAGGGGAAGAACCAGCCACGAATGCGTGAGCTAATAGAAAGAGACAGAAAACGAGAGGGCTATCAATATCCTTGTTCAATCGCACATGCGCTATTGATTTTCGCAGTTAAGGGGAGATCAGGATTATAGTTTCCACGGATGCCTCCCCACTTAGCGCAACATTAGACAAGGATAGAGATGTCCCTCTCATTTTCTTTCTCTTACTATTAGCTAAACGCTTCCACTTACAGGAGCCCTATGCCTATTACATACTTTAAGCCATAGCGGTAGCAGTTGCGCGATCGTCGCGGGCCCGTTTACTAGAAGAGTGGAGAGGCGGCCGTGACTGCGTGACCTTATGAGGTGAACAAAACGTCGCGTCGGCCAACGGCGTGCACGTGCATATCGGGTTAATGTGAATGACCGAGGAGAATAGAGAGGCGATCCAGTCGGCGCACGGCGTGGCGCCTATCTTATGAGACCGTTTCTTGATCGACTTTCAGAAAGATCTACTTGCATCGCACCGCATTACTCTCGTAACTCATTTGCAAAGTCGGTTTAGTTAATTAAAAAATAATAGTTTAATTAATTAAAAAATAATAAAATTAATTAGTTAAATAATAAAATTAATAATTTTTAATTTAACTTAATTATTTTTAAATTATTTAATTTTTAACTTTAACTAGTTATTTTTGAAACAAATAAACTTTAATTTATTAACTTTTTACCTAAGTTAAAAATTTATTTATAAAAAAAATTATAAAAGAAAAAATTTTAAATAAAAAATAAAAAAAAAAGACAATAGAAGAGCGAATATATACAAAAGAATGACATAAATTTTTAAAAACTGCTGAATTAGGTGTAATATTTTGAAATTTTAATATAAAAATAAAAATTTATTTAATAAAACATTATTTTCCTTTCTGACTTTCAATAAAAATCACATAATAGACGGATAGACATTATAAAACGTAGGATATAAAAAAGAAAAGTGTAATTATTTACTATAGGGGACCCAGCTCCAATTATGTTGACCTTGACATATGTTATAGAGGCAAGAATACTGAACAACTTTTCCTTATAAATTAATTGGCGCTCTCGTATAGTTTTCGAGATATACTTAGAGAAAGAAAAAACAGTTTTTTTTATAATAATTATTTCAGAGAATTTTACAAAAACAAGAGTCAAACAAAAACTAAAGCTCGCGATAAGCTCTACAAAAAAGGTCATATACATATTTTANAGAAAGAAAAAACAGTTTTTTTTTATTATTTCAGAAAATATTCATTTTACAAAAAAAGAGTCAAACAAAAAATTAAGCTCGTGATAAGGTCACTCTACAAAAAAGGTCATATTTTACCTATCTTCAATACTTTAGTCGTTATAATAGAAAAACTGTTTTATAAAAGAATATACGAAATAAAGCATGTAAATGGATAAATATGTTATATTTATATATATATATATATACACACACACACGGGGGGGTGCAAGGAGTGGGCCTACGGCTCNTAATGCACTAGATAAATTATAATTAATCAATTTCAAGATGTGTGTGTGTGCGTGTGTGTGTGTGTGTGTGTGTGCGCGTGTGCGTGTGCGTGTGCGTGTGCGTGTGCGTGTGAGTGTGCGTGTGCGTGTGTGTGTGTGTATAAATATAACATATTTATCCATTTATTTGCTTTATTTCGCACATTCTTTTATAAAACAGTTTTTCTATTATAACGACTAAAGTATTGAAAATAGGTGAAATATGTATATGACCTTTTTTGTAGAGCTTATTACAAGCTTCATTTTTTGTTTGACTTTTTTTTTGTAAAATAAATATTCTCTGAAATAATTAAAAAAAACTGTTTTTTCTTTCTCTAAGTATATCTAGAAAACTATACGAGAGCGCTAATTAATTTATAAGGAAAAGTTGTTCAGTATCCTTGCCTCTATAACATATGTCAAGGTCAACATGATTGGAGCTGGGTCCCCTATAGTAAATAATTACCAAGAAAAGAAATAAAATAACGAAAAAAGAAAAGAATTAATCTTATTCCTCCTATCCTAAATTAATATTAAATACATTCAATAGTATCGGGCGGTCTGATTAATGTGCGATTCGAGAACAGCAGCAAAACAAAACATCAACAGAATTTCAGCAAAAAGACGATATCCGTGGAGTAATTCGAGGGGGTAAGTGTATTATTTTATTTACGTATCTCTTTACATGCTTCCTACGATCGTATTTTCACAGTTGAGTAAAAATAATATTAAGCATTTCTATATCTACGTTTTGTAAAATTTATAAAATATGATATACAATATACAATTTATATGTTTAATTATGTAAATAATTATTACGAAAATTCTTTATATTTATGAATAATTCATTTTTATTACATTTTCAGAATCAACAGAAAAGGAAATACAGCAGCAGCAGCAGCAACAGCAAACAGTAATAAGTGAGTGACAGAATTAATTGAGCAATTTGTTTAAATAGAGCAGTAGCTATTATTATTCGATTATCCCTCTGTTCGAAAATAAATTTGGTTACTGCGGCCAGTAAAAGTAGTGCAATTGGCAGAAGCAAAAATTACTGCCCATAAAAAAAAGAACTGATAAAGTGTTTCAATAAACTGATTACTAGATCAGTAACTGATGATTACTATTCAGTTAATTGAAATATTATCAGTTACTGATATAGTAATCAGTACATTGAAACACTTAACAGTTCTTTTTTTCAAGAATAACATTTCATTTCTTCCACCAGTAAAACCAATTAGATGATCGATATGATCCCAAATGGTCCAAAACGTCAGAAAAATTATTTTCAAGTTAAAAATTGCGGACATTTCAATATTATACCACAAGCTTGTAACATTGCAGAAATCTTTTGCAGCTTCCATGCAATCTTACAGTATTTTAATGTAAGGTTTATGCAATATGTTCCTGCAATCTTTCAGTACTGTATGGGTTGGTATGATTCTAACCTTTACTTTTTAAAACAAATGTTGTATTGATGATTAATATTATTAAAATACAGATTATTATAATAAAGTAAAACTATTATGAGCACGATTATACACTTCCTTTTAAACTTGTATATATATATTTTACATTTGTTGCTTCATTGAGTAATTTTAAGTCAAGCAATTATTGTTCCGTTTATCATGTAAGCAGATACTTTTGGCTTGTTTCCATTATTTTAAACTTTTGACACATAAAAAATCAATTACAAATATGTTTTTAAACTTAAAAATTATCTTTCTGACGTATCCGATTATTTGAGAATATATTATTCAAGTACCAAAGGAAGTATATCGTGCTCACAATACATATCATTTTATCATAATAATCCGTATTTTAATAATATTAATAATATATTTTAATAACATTAATCATTAATACATTTTAGTATAATACTGAAAGATTGCAGGAACATATATTGCATAAACCTTACATTGAAAAATTGTAAGATTACATGGAAACTGCGAAAGATTTCTACAATGTTACAATTTTGTGGTAACGTTGAAATGTCCGCAATTTTAAAACTGAAATTAATTTTTCTGACGTTTCGGACCGTTTGGGATCATTTCGATCGTGTGTTGGTTTTACTGGTGGAAGAAACAAAACGTAATGCCAGTAATTTTCACTTCTGCCAATTGCATTACTTTTACTGGCAGTAATCAATTTCTTATTTTCGAACAGAGGGTACAAATAATACCTTTTAATGGAACAGGTGATAAATGTTACCATACTGTACAGAGAAAAAACATTAATATCAAAGCTAACATATTCAATTTAACATAATCAACGTTTCATATACATATAAGCAAAAAATTACACACTTGTTTATATATAAAGCAATAATAGTCTTGCTTATATATAATTTAAGCTTGCTTAAAATATTTAATAATCTTAAATTTCAGCAAAATATTATATTTTTATTTCGTTATTATATAGTAATCATCTAAAGAGCACAGTATGCTGTTGTTTTGATAATAACAGTGTTAAAAAATTCCAATCCTTGATTCGAAGGTATTGTATTTTCTATCCGATATTTTTTCCTCTCAACTTATGAAAATTATTATTATTAAATAATGAAAATATGTTTTACTTGGCATAACCATATAAAATTTCTTCATGTAATCAAATAGCGTCTGTTTATATAATCCCATTTCAATATTTAACATTTAAAGAATAAAAATAATCTCAAAACAAAAGTGTCTCTTTTCAGTGCTGAATGATTTCCTTCGCACTAATTACATTTTTTATAATTTGTAAATTGAAATAACAAGCTGGTCGAGTTGGGTTTATATAGCGGAAAGAAGGTACTTAAGAGCGCCTCGAGCGCGTGAAAAATACGCAGGTGCGTAAATGAAATTGCCGGCGACTTCTGAGAGACGCGAGACACACGTCAGACGCGCGCGTATACGATGCGAGATGCATTTCAACGGCGGGAAATAAATTTATCACGTCGTTCTCGTCCGGTACTTACGCTTGTGCCGCGCTATACGGCGCGGCGCTGTCACGGGCGGGGTGGATTACAGGCGGCGCGCGGTGTAAATGTAGGTGTAACGCGCGTACAACATGCGGGTCGCGCGCTGCTCTCCGCGTGACTCCTCTCTCTGTCTCCCGCCGACGACGAGTTATATCGAGCACAATGCTACCCGGGCCGAACCTCTATTTTTCGTGTACACGTAAAATCCATTTGGTCGTTCGACATACCGGGTTGTCGCTCGGCACAATCGCATCGTCCCCTTGTCACGCAGCTACGGCTCGGGCTTTATTGTCCGGGGCTCCCCGCTAGAAATCCTCGCATTCGCATCGAAACGAAGAGCAATTATCCCTCGCGCACTGTTCCGAGCTTTTAATTGTCCACCCAAGAGAAGGAGAGAGTTAGGGGTGGGGGAGGGAAAGGGTAAAGGAGAAAGAGAGAGAATGAGAAACGAGCGAGGAGGGCACCCCCCCTCTTATACGACGCGGAAAATATTGTATTACTTTTCTCTTACGGAGCAAGCGCGAACTTGTTAAAAGCGCGTAGGTAGTCCGATACGGGCTGGAAATTTTGTCATTAACGAGAATGCACCGGAAGAGGATTACTCGGGCTTATAATTTTTATTTTATTCTCCCCAATCCGTCCACGTTAATGTCTATCGATCCTCTTGTCCCTCTCTCGCCCTCTTTCCCTCCTACCGTCGATGCCTGTCACCCCCCCTCTGGGGACTTGTGCGTTCCTTCTTTCGAATTGAATTTTCGTTACGACAGAAATGAACAGAAAAAACTTTCCATCGCGTCAACTTTTCCAGTGATAAAAAATAATTGATATCATGAATAAATGTAACATATGTAATATCTTTGTATCTTATTTTTCTCGTTATAAAATATATTGAGTATTTATCGTATTTAAATATCATTTATACATATATAGAAATATTGCTGATTATAAAACATTTTATAAGCGAGGATTATAGAGATCAAACTATTTTTTTTTAGGCGAATCTCTTGAAAATGATTTATGAGAGAATTTTTTAAAAAATATATTGAAGTGAACCAATATTCCAATCATATGTAAAATATAAATTCCATTTGCAATTTTTTTAACTTCACAACATTATATTTTCTCCTGAAATATTTTTACTTCATAATAAATTCCATACGTTTCATTTAATTGAAACAAAAATATACCGTTCGTCATTTACTCAGCAATATATTTTGTGTTAAATTGATCAAATTGTTTTTACCATTTTTATTATTTATCACGTGCTAATTACTAATATAATAATTAATTATTATTAAATTATTATTAATTATTGATAACTCCAATCTTATTAAGCCAACGACATGAAAGATATCATGTTTAAGTGATAAATATCAGCGATAAAAGAGCATTCTACATGACAGTCGGATAATACTTGAATTATTTATAGCAGCATCGTATAAAGAGTCATCTTCTCCAGGCTATTCGCGATTGTTCGCAATCGAACAAAGATATGCGCACGAGACCGTTCATTTTTATCAGGATCCTCTCGTTTGTTTCCGCGACACATATTCCCATGGCTGGGCGCGGCTTATTTCCACCAGTGGCGGCGAAAGCTCGAGTATTCCTGGCGCATCGCGTAATGCCATGGCATTACACCGCGGAGACGTCTGAGCTCGCTAACCGGTAAATATGAGTTTTCACTTGGCGCGACCGCGTCGTGCCGCCGCGGCTCCATTTTTGCCTCGTTAATTACGATTACGCGCCGGTCCCAAGGCGCGACATTGCCCGGCCGCCGCGCCGACAAGGTACGTCTAGAAATCCGGAAAACGGAGAATGCGAGAGAGGTTTCTCGCGGAGACTCATTTGGAGCTGCGAGATTCGTGACTAAACTCGAGGTGACAGACTTCGAGAACTAAAATCGAAACCCAATATTGTTGAAAAAAATATCGTGCAAATAATTGAATAGATTAAATCTTTATGACGATGTTAATTAGATTATGAAAAATCTATACCTATGTGGAAATAAAACTAAACCCTTTAAAGGGTTATTCCTTTTGTTACAATGGTGAAAAAAGTTTTTACACGAAAGGAATGGTCCTGCTCAGGTACGAAAAAATTTAGCTAGATCTGAATATAATTTTTTTTATCGGACTGTGAAATAATTATGTAGGACACTCAAGCTAGTGGCTAGAACGTCAAAACTTTTTTGCAACATTGCTCATTATACTTGAGCGTCCTACATAATTATTTTGATGGTCCAACAAAAAATTACTTTCAAATCTGCATCTGTACATTTTTAGGTATTTAAAAAAAAACCGTTCTTTCCGTGTCTGAAACGTATACCTGAAAAAGATTCCTGTATGTACGAGTAATGAGTAATAATCCCTTCTGCAACTGCCAAAACTTTAATAGAAAAAGACATCATGGATCCCACAAAAAGAAGTCGATATTCATGGTGTCACTTTTTTTTCTCCGAAAATTTTCGGTGAACAGTAGAACGCTATGTTTCTTTTCCCGCTTGGATTGGCGGCCATCGTCGTACACCAAAAAGTAAAAGCCGAACTCGCAAGGGGAATTAAAAACCGAGACCTCGGACAACGTCACGCTTCACGTAATTAATTAATGCGAAAGGGGAGAACGAGCCTTATGCGATCTTGATGAGGCTTTGATACGTTATGGGGCAAGTCGTAATGAGAAAAACGTGTCAGGTCGCATCTAACGGAAAATTACCCTGAGCTGTTGAATTAATTTCTCAAGAGGAAACTATGAATGCAGTCTGATATCAATGCTACTGTGGTTAGTGGAGCTTAGAAAATGTTTCGAATAGTATTTTTACTTATTTAATATTAAAATAGCTGGAATTTATAAATGAGAAAAACGACAAAATATTATCAAAAATGTAAAAGTTCAAAATTATACATACTTATAGATATAATTATATACCTACGTATATAATTTGAGAAATAACGTAACAATAATACATATTTTTATATTTCAAATGTATTAAAATAAAAATATATAATTATACATGTAAATTTTAAAAAATTTATTGAAAATTCTTTTTTAACACATCGTTACATTATTTATTAAAATACTTTTCTAACTTTAAAGTTTGCAGAAGATGTCGATCTGTTCTTTAATATACAAACCCGAGGAGCGGCATGCGAGAAGTTAATTTTCGCGTTGACATTTTTACTACGAACGTGATATCGTAGTGCAGCGACTGAGCATATGTTCCTTCGGTAATCGCTAATTAAACATGGGAATTTAGTATGTCGGCGACGTTGTTTTAAGGCACTCAGATCTTAAGCAGCTCGTGCGCGAGTATGTTGGTTGGTGAGTGTGTACACTCGAGAAATGTATTCGGGAGAATCTACGAGGTCGGTTCCGCGCTATGGGATAGGCTCGAGACTTCCCGTGGTTTGTCTTCGGTGCTTCGACCCGCGGAAGCTATATTTTCACGGGACTTCCGGGAAACAGCGAACCCGCCGGCAATTAGTCAGGAAGTGCTCTACAAGCCCACTACTGCTCACAGAGTGAGAGCTTTTGCCGAATAGGACGCACTCGCGTACTTGGCCGCCCTTTGCGGAGGATTCGTCTGTGCTCGAGCAATTTTGAACACGAGTGAAATATTCATACACACTGGCCAACAGAGTATCCCAGACCCAGGTCATTTAATTTGCGGATTCTTTGATCAAATTTCTATCAAATCTTCACTGAGAAGAAGGTAAACTCTGAACTGCAGTATATCATTTCACCTATTTCATTGAACTTAATTTAATCCTGGAATATTCAATATCATTTTCCACTAAAAGCAGAAAAAGAGGATATTTATAACTCTTGAGGAGGTCATCCTTCTATATCTTGATAACCGATAGGTATACCGCAACAACATACACATAGAGAACGTAAATAGAAAAGAAACTAAATTTTCTCTTTAAAAATTATCTTCAAAATACGATATTTTATGTATATTTAAGTTATTTAAATTAAAATATTTAAGTTAAATTAAATGTGTTCAGTTCAAGCATCTATATATTTAACTTAAATATTTGTATTGAAGAAATTTAATCAAATTGAATAATTTAATCAAGTTAACAATTTTTTTCTCAGTGCATGAACAAACGCGAGCTTGTTTACAAATTTTTCATTACAAAAAATTATATTTAAGAAATATTTTTCCAGTATTTTGAATATAGAATTAACTTCTACAAGCTTACACCCCGAAACATCAAGCATCAATATTTTGTGATATAAGGCCAGTTTTTTAACTCATTATTGATCAATTACATTATTTAGAACTTTATTTTGTAAAATAATTAATTAATCGATGAATTAAAAAGAAAACTTGCTTATATTGGATTATACTAATCAAAAGATTCAAAAGTATAAAAAAAATTACAGATTGAATAGCTTTGCTCATGCTATGGACCTCCTTGATCCCCATTCAAAATAATTAAAGATGGTTTACGTGATTCGTGACTCAGGCCATTATGCTACTATATTAACTAACAAAAAATTAAGTTTGTATTATTCCTTCAATTAAAAAAAAGAACACTTTTTCTACTAAAAAAAACCTATTTTTTTTACACATGTGTATGTGCTATAACAACTCAAAGTCAACGGTACATCTTATAATAAGTAGCTCATCGATTGGCAAAATGACGACTTTTTATATCTAGCATTCAATTTCTGTACTATACTTTTTCACCCTTCTATTGTGCGTGCGAGTGTTATGGAAGCATCACAAAACGCTTACGCACAATATGCAGCTTTTTCAGGATAGCTAAACGATAATCTCCACGCACATTCGTACACACCTCGTGAATTTCGCCGACGTTCGTTGGGCGCGCGGAATTCCCGCCCACCCTATGTTGGACGAGTGCCATTAATTATTGCTCGATTACCGATGTCGCGTAGTGTTAACCAATAACTTAGATAAGCTTCGAGCAGAAACTTTGCAAAGCGGACGATCTCTCGGTGCGCGAGCAAACCTTCGTGTGATCACGATTGACTAACGTAATAAATTATTTCCCTTTTCTCATGTTCGAAGGTAATTATCGGTCCGCCCTAATGGATATCGTTGTGAACAAGTATACATGCGGTGTCATGTACGATAGTTACGATCAGTCACATCGGATCTCATCTCAAATAGGTCTTTCTCACAGAGCAAAATCTCTGTTTCTCCCACCTACAATCTTTAATATGAAAATGTACGACCTTCAATTTCTTATTCAAAAATTTTTTTATATAATATATTAACTAAGAAATCAATAAATCTAATCAATAAAATCTTATCGAATAGAATTCATTTGAAATTACATTTAAAAAAAAAGATTTTTAAATTGTTAAATATTTTAATCATTTAATTTCTCAGATTTTTAGTCTTTTTTCATTTAAAAACCATTGTGGTCTCGACATTTTTCTTCAGGACATCAGGTCACTGCACCAGTCAACGAACAAATAAAAAATTGAACTAGTCAATGAGCATATAAATAAAATTTTAATATAATTACATTTCTAAATAAAAAATGATATTTTAATAATATCTTTATGAAAATTATTATAGATTATAAAAAATACAATTAATTCGCAATTTATTACTTTAAATCTTATTATTTTAATACTTTTTTGAAATGGTCATTTACTAGTGAATGTTCAGTGACTGGTGCAGTGACCCTACTTTATAAGATATTTCAAATTAATTCAAGAATCACATATGGTAATTACGATAAATTGCACAAAATTTTTCAAACAAGTCTCTCTTGTCACCAAGCAAAACCTCCGTTTTTCTCTTCTCTAATGTCGAGACTTATTGTAATTTTCAACTCCTTATTTAAAAAATATAGCATACTTTATTAATCATCAAATTAAAATTTTATCAAAAATACTATTTATTTCAAATTACATGAAGAAATATTTTTTAATTTAAATTATTAAATATTTTGATTATTTAAAATTCTTCTCAGATTTTTAATCTCATATAATTTAAAAACCGTTGATTCTTTTACGACTAACATAATATATCAAATTAATTCAAGAATCCTAGAAAGAAACCCGAAACACTCTGTATACGTACATAAGACGATGATTTCTTCTGTTCTTTTATTCCGAATGTCGCGGAGTCGTAGACCGCGGGATCGATCCGCTTCGAGAAAAGAAAGAGCAGAGCACGATGCGATGAAGGGATGAAAAGAATGGGAGGAGGAGACTGGGGGCGCCTTCCGAAGAAGGCGGAAGAAAAGAAACCGGGATATTACTTTTGCTCGTTATCGGTTAATTGGAATCACAAGATTCTCAATCGTTTCCGAGAGCGTTCCCCCGTTCGACTTCTTCGTCTCCCGTTTGCGATCTACCGTCTCTTTGTAGGTTCGCTTATTCCGCGATTTGACTGGTTATAGTCGGCCAAGGTGGGATGTAATTACCATCTCTCTGTAACGAACTCGACTCACGCGGTAACTATCCATCCGAAACTTATTCACGCATTGTGCGATAAATTCATTCTCCAAGTGCTCTCTCATGTTTCAAATACATCTAACAAAACTGTTTTCCCCATATTAAAGCGATGCTGGAGTCGTCAGTTTTACCGACGAATTCGACTTATACATATACGACTTACGAAACATCAACAGATCTCTACATATTATTACATCGAAATCTCATGTACACATATACACAATTTGTCAAACATTTTATTCTCTTAAATTAGGCTTCCCGACTTAATTCTCACGATTCAACATTATTCCTAACATTATAATCCATTTATTCTACACCTAACTTTGCCTTTATTTCATACACATAATTTGCATAACGTTTCCACAAAGTAAGTGTTCCGCTAAACTGACGATTTTAGTCGCCATATTAAAGTAAAAATCGATAAGAAAATCTGTAATTTTTTTACTTTTTTCTGTTTTTGATTAAAAATAGACCAGAGCCATACATTAGCGTATGTATTTTATGTTATAATTATATTTTTACATTAACACCTAAATATTATCGCTCTTTTTTGATCTTTTTAAATATATTCGACACTGCGCATGCACAGATAGAGCTAGCATTATACGTTGTATGTATTTTAATTCTGTAAAAAGAATTATATTTCTGTAAAACCAATACAAAGTATAACTTGTTTAACCCTTTGCGTCAGATGTAGCTCTAGGAGCTACACCTACTATCCAAGCTTATTTTATCAATGAATCAATTGTTTCACGTATTCCTTTAGCATGGATTGCTAAAGGTTTCCTCTAACTAATAAATTAGATTTTAGAATCATATTTTAAATAAATAATTTGTTATTAATAAATATTGTTGTACTGTCGGGTGCAACAAAAATAAAATATTCGGGATTTGTTTCGTCCAAAGGGTTGGAACTCACGAGGAGGGCGCTGGTAGGAAGACACGTGAGTGGCAAAGAATACTCTCACTTGACTTTTAACAATTTATTTCCCAGACAATATAATAAATGATATCCCCTTGTTACAAGATGTTGATCGTGGTTGACGGTTCACGTTTCGTATCTCACACTTGGCCGCTAGACCTGTCGCATGGTGTCGGGTGATCGTTTTATCGCAGAGTGCGTAACGTACCGTCCGCACTTTAATGTAAGACAAGAAAACTCCCGCTGCTTACGATTAAGCAGCTCAATTTATACTATTATGGTGGGGCATTAGGCCTTCAAAATGACCAAATATGGTCATTGCTGTGTCAATCGCGTGCGGCTTTAGTTGCTCGCGCGATTAAGAAATCCGCAGTCTTGCATTTCCAGCGTAACGAGAGCTCGTGGTGTAATCGTTGCTAAGCCGAAATGCAAGACGATCGAGATAGCTATTAGGGCTACTACAATATATACTGAAAAATTGTCGTTTTTAGAGATTAAATTTGTTTGCATAAAACTTTGCATAATAATCTATACTTCAAAATCATTATCTGGGAGTTTTAGAGGTCGCTGATTACAAATGCAATGTCAAAAATTCAAAATTCTAAATGGCGGAGACAATATGGCGGACAAAATTATCAAAATCAACCGGATTCGCTTGAAACTTATTCAGATGTTTTCAGGGTCTTTAATTACGAATTTAATGTCAAAAATATAAAATTCGAAATGCCAAATGTAATATGGCGGACCAATATGGCAAACGTAATTTACAAAGTTTTAAGCGAATTCGGTTGATTTTGAAAATTCCGTCCGCAATATTAAATCCGTCATTTTGAATTTTATATTTTTCATATCGAATTCGTACTCAGCGACCCCAAAAACTCCTGGATAACAAGTTTCACAATTATATTTACTAGAAAAAAAAGTGCCAAAGGGTTAACAAAATGTATTTTTGTCGGTAATGCAGACGACTCCAGAATTGTCTTAAACTGCTACTTTTTTATCATTTCTTTCTCTTTACCTTATTTTGTCTTACTTTCGTTTTTCTTTCATTTGTTTATTGTCATAAACAATAAAGAGACAATCCTCATGTCATCGAAATATAAATAAATCTTTTCTTATGTAAGCAAAAAGAAGTTCTGTAATTAAGAATCGTAATTTCAGAATAGTACGCGTGTGTGTGCGCACATGTATGTATGCGTATATGTGGCACAAGGGAGAACGATGAAGAAGTAACATCGACAAGAAACCAAAGACGGTCTGTGTCGACCATCTTCATGAAAATAAAAAAAGAGAGATCGGAAGTAATGAACCCGTTGATATTTCCGCTATCACAGTGACGACAACTAATACGTCTCGACGACCTATCGCTAGAAGCGTGATGAAATTTCATTTTCACGCGATCTATGATTCTTTCCCGTTACGATTTTGCTTTCTATCCGACAACCGCTGTGCTATTATTTCTCACTCTCTCACTCTCTCTCCCCTCTCTCCCCTCTCTCCTCTCTCTCCCCTCTCTCTTTCTCTCACCCTTTGTTTTCCTCATTACAAACTACCGCATCGATTGTGTGCATTCACTTATAGTCGATCGTTCTGTTTGACGTAACAAACCACCGAATTTCGTCACGCAATGCCAATAAAGTTACGTTACTCTATATGCATTAACACTCTGCGGTCCCCTACCAGCACAATGCAATCACAATATAAGAGATTATTAAGCTTATCCAAAAATAAAGAAACAATATTTTAACAATTAAAATCAAGAACAGGCCAATAATGGTAATGATAGATCTTACTAGTGCTCCGATAATAGAATCATATGTGATTTTATATACATTTTTTAATTCCTAAACTGTGCGCTATTATTATTGGAACGCAGTTTTAAATTAAAACAGAACACAATATTAAATTGATAATTAATTTAACACTTATTCTCCCTCGTGAAATCATTCGCAACCGAGCAAAATTTCGCATACGCTGTAAAGTACGTGCTACACGCACTAATGCTACTCTGCCTAAAAAAAACATCGTTGATAGGAGAATACGATGTCTTAATGGCGCTTCTTAACGACAGTTATTTCAATAGTTACGATCAGCACGAAACTGCTAAAATCAGTTAAATTAATATTTCTGACTAAGAAAAAATTGTAATAATGTAGTTTAAATTACAGAAACTCTATAACATTAAAGTTTTGTACTATTGTTTGCAGTTATTGGATCGGAGGTGAGTAATTATATTTAAAAATATCTGAATATATATCTACCGAATACATTTAAGACCGAAAAATAACGAAAAAAGTCGGTTTTTATTTTTTTTCGCCACGTTCCACCAAATCGAAAAATCGAAAAAAATATCGAATATATTATATGATATGACTTACCGCTGAATTTTTTTAGAAGTGGTCAATTTTTTAGATCAAGAGATAATACGATTTAAAAAATTCTAGATTTTTTTGAAAACAGAATTTTCATCAAAGAACGACAACAAAATTCGAATATATAATAATATATATAATATTCGAATATTATATAACGTATATATATATATATATATACGAGGTCTGTTAGAAAAGTATCCGACCTTATTTTTTTTTGCGAAAACCTGATGGATTTGAATCAAGCGCGCTTGCATGAGCCGACCTTGAACCTTCGTGCGTATGCGTGAATTTTTTCCCACCTNTTTTTGCGAAAACCTGATGGATTTGAATCAAGCGCGCTTGCATGAGCCGACCTTGAACCTTCGTGCGTATGCGTGAATTTTTTCCCACCTGAGTGAAGTAGTGTGTAGTGCTCTCGTCTTTTTTCTTATTATTGCATGGAAAATGACGGAACGACTGGAG
>QKQZ01009912.1:19850-35766 GCA_003595255.1 Solenopsis fugax | reverse complement strand
GAGAGAGAGAGGCGGAGGATGCGAAAGGGTTCGGCGGGCCGGTGAGGCTGGTCAATGAAAGAGCGCGCGGCTATCGAGCAACCCTTCTCGAAAACAAAGCCGGATTCTCACCTTGATTTATCGCGTTACTCCCGCTGTGCTCCACTCCGCTTATAACCGAGCAGTCGCTCGCTCGCAGCCGCCGCCGCGCCGCTTCTCGGGTAGCTGCTGCTCGCACCCCGGCGAGAATTAATCCATTGTCCCTACGTGTCCTGATAAAGGCGAGCACCGGCCGGCGCCGAATAAAACACGCTCGTCGGGTCTCCCTCCGACTACCCCCGACGTAGATAGAGCGCTGTTAGTTCGTCGTCGGTAGTCACTTGCCGTGTTGCTGCCGGCCGCCAGAGGCGCGCGCGCGCGCGCTCGTGTATACACGCGATACAAGGCGCGCGATCGGGAACACTACATCAGACTCGTAAACATCGGGGCGGCGCACATGTATATAAACGACGACGTGCGCGCGGTGAGCGTATTGGTCTTGGTGTGGTATGTTGATACTCCGAATCACGCTCACGCACAAACGCGGGCACAACGGGCGAGCGGCGGCCAGAGGCGCGCGTTTCTCCAAATATTTTGTTGTTTGCTGGAGCAAGCGCTGGAACGCACGCGCGCGCGCGCGCAACCGCGCGCTCGTGGAACGGAGAGAAAGAAGAACGCGCACGCGGCCGGAGGTAACGAGCCGCGCGATCCCACCACGACGACGGACACGAACTCACTGACTGACTCCGAGAACCGAGGCAACGCGAAACCGAGGCACACCGAGGCCGAGTGAGGGGACACGAGAAAGAGAGAGAGAGAGAGAGAGAGAGAGCTGCGCGGAGTCGACGACGGAGTCGAAACGATCGCTGCCGGCTGCGACGGCAGAGGGCGAAAGAGAGAGAGAGAGAGAGAGAACGATGTGACGACGTGGAGGGGGAAACGACAGAGCACGGCGATCGCGGAACTCTCGTGCCTTTCCGTCGGTTCTCGGTCGTGGCGGCTACCGGCCCCTCGGTTCCCCCTACCAGCAGCCTTCGGCTGGTATCTGGTATACGCTAGCGAACCGTGCAGCGTCATGCATCTCTCTCTCGTCCCTCGGACGCTGGCTTGCCGCCGCCGCAGCCTCGACTCAACTCAACTCGACTCAACTCAACTCGACTCGACTCTGTTTAGCCATGCACGCTCGCTCGCACGCGCGTGTGTGTATATATATATATATATACAACGTGCATAGGCCTCGCGAAGAGTCGCATCGCACGATGCACCGCACACCTGTGTGCACGCATATACACACACGCGTGCGAGCAGCGCGTGCACACGATGCGGAACGCGCGATGCATCCATCCCCTCGATGCATCCATCGCCGGGGCCACACACCACACGCGCGTGGTGACGTCACGCGGCTGGACGCCGTGTGGCGTGGATAACGAGAGACGGTCGGCAGGATTCTTCCCTCCCTTTCTGCTTCGGGATTCACGACCACTTATTATCGGTCCGCGGTTCTTCTCTTTCTTCCCCCTTTTCTTCTTCTCTCTCTCTCTCTCTCTCTCGCTCTCTCGCTCTCTTTCTCTCCTTCGTCTCCTTTCCAAGCTGAGAGCGACTTGCTGCTTTCTTTTCGGGCTGGTTACGAGCGACGAGACGCGGCGGTCATCCCCTCGGCTCGTAGGTGGATTCGCTCTCGCGCGGTATTAACGACGTCTCGCGTAGGTACGGTCACGACCGGTTCCGAGAGGAGGACCTATACCTACCTCCTCGTATCGAGATCGGGGCTCGAGGACACGAGGCGGGCGAGTTCGACGATCCCGCGGGTCGACGCGATAAACTTTCCAATTCGCGTGTCGCTGCCGGCAAATGATGCTCACTACCGTGCGTTGCCGTGTCGCGCGACGATGAAACATCACGGTCCACCAATAAAGGCGTCCGCCGCAGAAATGCATGATTAAAACGGCCGGCTGCGTCGACAGAGGCGAGTTAATAAGTAACACCATCTTCGTTCAGAACACCTGCGAGATACGAAGCCGTTTAAACGGCGCGAGGAGCTTTTTGTCGCGGGATTCACAGCTAAAAATACCGTCGACCTTCGTTTTTTCTGCCCGACTGCTCGCCATTCCGTTCGTTATCGCGTTCGAGAGTGACGCCGATATAAAATGGAGCCGTCCAGCATCATTGCGCAGAAAGAAAGAGGGAGAAGTAACGAGAGAGAAAGAGAGTACAGCGTAACTGTCTGCCACCGAATTTTATGCGCTTTCGTGAACGTCACGTTGCGCCCACACGGTATGGACGTTCGTGGCGGACACGCGTGCGAAAAATTAGACGTGCGAGAGGTGTCGTTTATGTGTTTCAGAAGAAAAAAAAAGGACTCTGGGACCTGGCATGTTTATTACGACCGTAAAACCCGCGCGCAATATGCGAGAAGCCGAATATTATATATACCCGAGATTTTCTGTAACTCCAAATTTTGTAATATATGTGTTTCGAGTTTTTTTTTTATGCAAGACATTCACAATGTAAGTGACGATATAATAAAATGGGGCAATATACAATTGTAAAGATGGAAAACAAAGCTTTATATCTTGATTTATTTTGAATGTGGCTTCAAGTTTAATCGAAACACACACACAATTCTCTGAAAAGATATAGTGTCAAACACCCATCATTAAAATCAATTTAAAATTAATTTAAAATCAGAAATCTGTTGAAATTATATAACATTATTTGAAGTAACTTGGGATCATACAAAATCATTTAAAATCATTTCAAATTTATAAAAAATCACTTTAAAATCACAAGAAATTGGAAATCAGTTAAGCCCCCTATTTGTGAGCGAGTATCCTCTTGATGTAAACAAAGATGTACACTGAAAGGCTTTATATCTTGATTTATTTTAAATGTGACTTTGATTTTAGTCACAATACCGGAACACAATTCGGAAAAGATATAGTATAATCAAACACCCATCAATGAAATAATTTGAAATCAGAAATCAGTTGAAACCGTTTCAACTGATCATATCAAGGTTTCATATCAAGGCTGTGTTCCGGTATACTGCCAGTATTAAAAATCTATAATTCACGTTACGTATACTATAAATTTCGAGTACTGGTAGAATTTTGGAACGCAGCCCAAATCTTTAAAAAATTAAATTGAAATTACAGTAGTTAAACATAAAGTTATTTGAAATCATATAAAATCATTTAAAATCACTTGGAATCATACGAAATCATTTCAAATTTATAAAAAGTCACTTTAAAACCTTAAGAAATCGGAAAACAGTTAAGCACTCTATTCGTGAGTAACAAAGATGTACACTGAAAAAAATGTAGTATGAATTAAAAAGTAGTTTGATTCAATTAAATTGGGCTGTCACTAATATATGTAGTTAATTTAAATAAATTTTATTCAATCAATTATATTTGTTATTATCTTTAATCTTTTAATCTTTTTGTTTCATTAATACTGTTATTGAATTAACAAAATATAATACAATTAGACTGATGCTGTCGATTCAACAGCATTTTTTTCTCTGTGTAGAACAAGAGTCAAGAGAAAGCATCAAATTTTTTTTCCTACATAAAAATCAGTTCCACGCGTCAAAAACTCATCTTTAAATGCATAAGTTGGCTATATCTTGCATATGCCAATAGCAATAGTCTCTCACAGACTCATTCATGTCAAACATTTGTACCGACGCTCTCAACGTCAAACGAATTCCGTATCATATCGCGATCCGACGTCAATCCCACGGAAATCTTTCTTCATCGCTCGCGCACAGACGTCACTATGGATATACTTCGAGCGAATACCACGTCGTCGGTTTCCTTTCGGTAATATCCTCGTAGTGGACGATATCCGCGACGGGACGCAAGGCCCCCAGGGTCATCGGGCTTTGCCCCGCTGGATGGGTGAGGAAATGACAAGGGGAAGGTTTCGGGTTAGCGATTTCTCTCCTCAGCGTTTGTCGTCGACGTCCGCGCGTCCGCATCTCCACGTCGCGCCGCAGAGGAACGACGACGACGACGACGATCGGTTCGGGACAGGTTCCGATTACCATTTCGCGAGGCTTCCAGACACAGAGTCTAGACGCTATACTCTCCTTCTCGAGTCTCGACCGGACGGCGAATGTAATTCCCCGTACGAGCCAGGTGGTCCGTTGCAATCTCTCGGCTGGTAATCGGATCGAGAGGGTAAGAATAAAGGAATGGGGGAGGGGGGGGTGGCTCGACGGGAGTTTAAAGGTCAAAAGAGGAATAGCGATTCGACGATGCCGCACGAATTCCTCTTCGCGAGTTTGCGGTCGCAGCAACTTAGATCTAATTTCACAACGCGTATGATTGTCCGCAAAACGCGCAATAAATGATATGAGATGCGATTTCACGGATTTATTTCTAGAGCGTACCCGATGATCTAACATCGTGTTAAGTCGTTTCAGGTCAGTAATCGCGTTATGAGTCCGTTGCAATCTAACAAGTAATGAACTGTTTTGCTAACGCGATTTATCGGAACGCGCTATTTGCGAGAGTGATTTATAAGCACAGAGGTAATTTCTCTAACAATAAGGGGCGATAAGCAGATTTGTTGCGTAGTCCAGGCGATAACATTTATGCGAATCTATTTGCCTTTCAATTTATTGCTTTCATAACTGTCGCGCTTTAATCTTTCTATTTGTGCAAAAAAGATGTAGCGCACTAACTGCCTGGTACTGCAGTAATTTGCAGTAGAGCTTAGAGAGAAAATATTAAAGTACTCGTCGTGATACGGCTTAAAAGTTGATTTTATTGAGAGCTGATCGTTACTCGCGTTTCGAACACAGCGCGACTGATCGGGAATCGGCAACGAACGACTTATATTGTTTTCGTTGGAAAACGATTGACATTTCTCGGTACGCAGATACCAGAGTATGAGTGTGTGAGAATGTATACGTACGCTAAATATCGCCTTATTTGGACATTTCTTAGAATTTTGACCTCTGATTGGTTCTCATATTAAGAAGCAGCATAAATACGTGATAATAGCTCGTTAAATTTGTATACGTTACCGCTTTCCGAAGGTTCAAATCGAATCTTTAAACCAACGCGAGTATTATTTTCAATAATTTTCGATACAATCTTATGATAGACTTTACGATACATTAAAAAAAAAGATAAGAACTAGATATTAACAAATAATCAAAAGAGGAACAATTGAATGAGTAGAACAATATAGACCTTAATGAAAATAAAGAAAATGATTTAATAGAAAGGAGACGGATGGCATTCCGTAACACTATTGTTATAAGAAAAGATATGTAAATGGAACTTATAAATAGAAAGGAGCAGTATTATCATCGTATTTCACATTTATTATACATTCTCCTCAATAAGAAACAATAGTCTAAAGTAATTTCATGAATTCTTCCGTTCCATGATACAAGAGAGTTACTACTCGATATTACTACCTCAGAAAGTTTGATAAAGAAATCCGGTAAAGGAAGCGTATCGATATTGCAGTCCCACTAAATCTGGCGAATGTTTCCTAGACGCGATGGAGACGGTGCCGCACAATGTTTGGCGAGACGAAGTTTTCCAGTAGGAGAGTGCAGATACTCAATACCGCCGAGACGCATCGAGACGAGGGAGACGTACATACATACAGAGAGACGCAGGAAACGGTGCCCGACGCATATTGAAGTCTATTCGCCGAGATATTCGCCCCCTGTGGATTTTCGGCTGCGTATACCGCGCCCGCGCCCGCGCCCGTGCTCATTGTTGGGTCACGGTTGACAGTTACGCTCGGCGTCCACACCAGCCAACGAAGCCAAAACAGGGGATTCTCGAGGGAGGTCTCGTCGGGTCTTTCGCAAAGGAACTCTGTCACCCCCGAACTTCGAGCAATGTCGCTTTAGAAAGGCGTCCCAGTCCCTCCTTTTCCCTCCTCCCCCCCCGCTTCGCCGCCCTCTACCCCTCGAAAAGCAATTTATCTTGAGAAGCCGGAGCGAACGTTAAATGGATTTCCCTTTCAGAGGTATTACGCGTTTTTATTCAACGTAAAATTAGCTTATGGATGCGGGGCGCGGCTTTCGCACCCGGTCGCTCGAGTGAATCGTCTCGAAGACTCTTCTCTCTTCGCTGGATGGGAAGGGAGCACAAATCCCCCGAATTTCCTTCTACGAGAACGACCAAGTATTGTCTCACGGGTCGATCGCGCGACTCGACACGCGATGCACGCTGCTGCTGCGGCCTACTGTTTATCGTGTGAATCGCTAGAGACCGGAGCACATAATGACGAAGAGGGCGTGAATAAATTACTTAGGAGCTTGTTTAAAAATCTCACGATGTAAACAATCGTCGGTTTTGTCGGGAGATAGCGAGGGGGTAGATTACGACTTCCTGTCACCTATCATCACATGTGGTATGCGCTACATAATGCGTCGCGCTTACCGGTGGGGTCGGGTGGTCAGGGCACGCAGATAACGTTGGTCGTATCAGCGCGAACACTGCACCAATTCCAGGTGCACTCTTGCACTTTTGACGTTCTCATAATAATGTGTCATGCTTCGGCTGTATGATTTAGTCTTGGTTCGTCTGGGTCTTGTAAACATGTCCAAGAGAAGTTGATTATACGCCGCTAAAGGATGTATAGGACATTTCTCAAAACATTAAGGAAATTATGAAAACATTAGATTGATTTATATTGCTTTTGAAGGTAGTAGAAAAAATTTGGCGCCGATTTTCTACCTGGATAAAAAATTATATCAATAACAAGTAGACATGTGCTCTAATGAAAATATAATTAATAATGAGACAAGAAATAATTAAAAAAAACTTGAATTTTTTTTATTTAAGTACTTTAAATATTCAACATGGTTTATATAAAGTTTCATTGCGATGCGGAGATCAGTTCTGTAAAATAAACAAAATTTATTTATTTATTTACAAAATAACTAAACGATTACAATAAAACTTTGCATAAATCATCTTGAATACTTAAAAAATACTTACATTAAAAAATTGAGATTTTTCTTAATGTAAGTAAAAACTAATTTAATTTTTAATCGCAAATACAGTAAATAAATTATAAAAATATATTATTAAATAAAAATATAATCTTATTCCCACAACTTTCATATGTATATAGTTTATTTGAAGTGTTAGAATTAAACAAATTGCCAAATTTTATTTACTTTGCAGGGATTGTATGTCCTATACATCTTTAAGTGGAGTCTCGCAAGCTATTTTGTCAGATGTTTTCCACGGTCATTTCGATTTCTATCATTTTTCACGCGGCTGCTTATAAATAAAATAATCGGTATGTGAAAAGATTGTAAAGCCGTTCCTTACATCAGCACGTCATCAAAATGCATAAGCGAATATGCATTTACTATCAAAGAAATATAGTCTTGTCAAGCGTACGTTTCGTTTTGGGCGCGGAGAATAAAATTAATATGAATTAAGTGCTTCCTCCCCCCCCAAACAAGAGACGAGACTCCCTCATTGAGGAACCCTCATCATATGTATGTTAGGTAGAAACGTTTCTTTTTTGAGTGCCATCGCTCACAGATTAATTTTAGGGAGTCAAGTGACCAAAGGTTCGTTCCTTGCCTGCTAGGTCGACTGCGTTGGAGATGGAAGGACGACGAAGGATACTATCCGGGCGATATACTACACGAGCTCTCCGGGGGTCTGTAGGCCATTTTCAGAATACAGTCTCTCACGCGGTCCTTCTCACTCACGAAGACGTAGCCATGGCTTTGGGTCTAGACAGTAACTTCCGTCCTATTATACGCTTCTGGAAAGCGTGCGATTGCCCCTGCGTGCAGCATGCTCGGCAGAAGTTTGCAAACAACGTAAAAAGCCTGACCCGCCCTAGTCGATCGGACTCGTACATCTTTCCAAACAATTGGATCAGGAATTGAATTGCGGCTTTATATCGCTTTGGTTACAAATGTTATTAAAAAACCTGACTAAATAAATAACACGTGAAACGTTCTAGATGATTTTTTTTTAAATCGTTGCTTTATTTTATTAAACTTTGTATGTTAAATTTTATTACGTTTATTAAATTTATTAAACGTATTTTTTAATAAATTTATTTATTTTCTTTTTATTGAAGTTTACTAAATATTGTAAATTTATTAAATTCATTCAATGTATTTTTAATAAATTTATTTGTAATTTGTTTATAATTATTCCTTTAGAGAGAAAAAAAATTGTATGCATTTATTTATATTTATAAAGGAATATACGAAGCTCTTGTCATTTTAGTTTCATACAGAAACTAAACTATTTTTATCTATTTTTAATATTTGTTTCCAGTAAATAAAATAGATTAAAGACTCGATAAAACAATCGTTTCAAAGCTTTTATCCATTTATATGCACATTTTGAATACTTTATGCGCATTTGCTTCTACATTTTATACGTGGTATGCAAATTTGTATATTGCATCGTGTCGCACAAAGCGCGTCTACGGGAAAACTGTCGAGGAAAGTTGCTGTGAAAAATCTAATAACACATTTCTTGACGAGTCGATATGTTCTTTACCAATTTTTCTGAATGCTGAAGAGCACGCACCTCTTCGAGAGGCCTCGTTCGATTCTTCCGTCTGCTCGCATATACATATTCAGCTGCGTTATCGCATGTAGCACGCGATAAAAGAGGATGAATGCAAGGCATTTGCAGCTGTTGACGGAGATATAAGGCTAAGACGACTTGGGTGAATATTCGACGATGAAGCGTTCGGAAACGGTGCGCGCGGTCCCGAGAATAAAAGACGTTGATTCCTACAAATCTCGCGACGAAGTCTGACATTCAAGGCGTAGGCAGCGGGCGGTTGGTGCGCGAGCGAGTACCGTCGAGCAGTAACCCGAGATGAAAGGTACGGCGAAGATGCCAGAGCGAGATTTAATAAGTGCCACGGCACAGGTAGGCGACGTCTTAGCATTATAAAGCCGCCTACGGAGAGTCGGATTTCTTGCCGTTCTCCGATAATTCTGTCCTCGTTCGCGCACCTCGGGGCGCGGTGGTGGTGCGCGCGATCGTGTCCTCCTAACGAGCCCCGTGGGACGTGCATCCGCCCGCCGCGCCGATCGATGTATCTCTTACCGAAATGTAACAGTTCGACCGAGGAGCAGACCGCGCCTGGCACAGTGGTCGCGAAAATACAGGATCTCGATCGTATCTCTGTGATCCATTACCGCGCTATCGTATTCTATTATCTGTGTTACTAGGCTGCGCTCGAATCCCTTCCCACCTTCGGCTTGTATCGATTCGGGGACAAAGGTCCTAATTAACAGGTCCCTGTGGACGTCTACCACGATTCGGTTGTACAGGATAAGATATGCATAGGCGTAAATAATCGATATTTTATGAAGATAAAACTATACGACTAGGAAAATTTATCGATTAATTATGCTATATATTTTTTATACATTAAAATTGACTAAGTAGATTGTATTTAAATTTTTTGCATCAGTGCTATACTCTAACAGTACAATATATCGTATGAATATTCTAGAATATTTTAGATATCGTACAAATATTCGTACAATATCGTACGTAATTTGTACGATATCACGATATTTGTTCAATGTCATTTGCTACGGAGATAAATATTTTTTTCTTTTATCTATTACTGAAAAAAGAGTTTGATACACAGAAAAAAAATTAGTATCAAATCAATAATTCATTGTTTCATATATAAGCAAGAATATAAATTCTTCTTGAAAGATTTTATAATCTTAAACAGACATAATTTGCTAAGAAATTTTGTTTCTTCGTATAAACAAATATGCATATTATATATATATATATATATATATATATATTATATCTGTTTAAGATTATCAAATTCTTCCTAGAAGATTTTATATTCTTGCTTATATATAAAACAATGAATTGATGATTTGATACTCATTTCTTTCTGTGAAGTAATAATCAAAAGATGATAGTTATCAAGCTTTAGTCAAATAGTTTTAATTAAATATTCAGTTAATATGACCAAATATTTAGTAATATTTAGTGATCGTTTAATAACCGTTTAGTAATCAATTAGTTACTATTATTATGTTTATTTACTATTGTATTAATATATTATTAATAAATATTATTTAATATTTGGTTATATTAATCAAACATTTATTTGAAATTATTTCTCCAAAGCTTAAGTATTATTACTAAAATCCTTTCTTCAGTGTATTTTCGTGATTTCAATATTTCTTTACACGTTTCATCTTTATTTATTTACATGTATGCATAAATTTTCGTAAGTTATTTGGAGCTTGCACTCTAAATTGTATTTTATTCGCGACGTTTATTTTCTCGATATATTTTTTGCGTGCTACAAATAAGACAACAATTTTTTTCGAGCGTCAGAAGAAAGATACAGCTGGTTATCTGGCGACGGAAATTTCTGATCCGGTTTCCAAAGATGTAAACATGTAAAACAAGAGGTCTTCTCTGTTTTGCGAGGATCTCTTTGGTATCTCTTCGGTTTCTTGGGAACCGAGGCGCGTCGGCAAAACTTTCGACATTTAAAATGTATTTCAACAACACTCCAGTGGCACGGCCACTCTCCGTCAGCTTCAACTGGATGCGACTCTCAAGATCGTACCGGGCGGTGGGCCCTCCTACGTCGTAAGATTATGGACTCTCGGATGAGGCCCTTAATTCGCCCTCTATTTTCATGTAAAGCTATATTCTATTTTCCCTGAGCCCCGGTGACGTGACGGCGAGTACTCGTTACACCGGTCCGTAATGCGCAGCTAGTCGTTCAGCTTCTTTCCACAAATAATACCCGTGCGTGACGACGGCTGTTCTCATTGGTACGCGAAAAAGAAACGAGAGAAAAAAAATGTAGATTTCTATCTTGCGCAAGGTACGTGTAATATAAACTCGGATTGTCAATCAAATCGACGACGCACCAATCGTATACGTGACTCGAGAGGTCCGTCAAATGACGAGGCGTTTCCATTAGTATGCAGCGGTTACACGCGGCCATCATGCGTGTCGTTTTGGCCGCATGTCGCCAGTTAATTAAAGAATTTAACGATAACGGTCGCGAGCGAAATTCATTACGTTCTATCCGTAATTTCTTACGAGGGAAAATTGTATCGTGTCGATAGTTTCTTTACACGGTCTGCCTATCGCGATGACGTGCCATCAGCGACGGATAACGAGGATCCATTATAACTCATAAATCAAAGTTACTAACAAGTGCAAGTACACTTCTTTAGCATAATTGCATGACGTCTAATGATGGTGGATGTATATTCAAATTTAATTAATGTTTCATTAGTTTAACAGCTTTGTTTCAAGAATTTAAATAATTTTATAATAAGTCGTACACAGAGCGCTAGATTTTTTTAATGTTTAGAAAAAAAATTACGTTTCTCCGACGCGTACAATAGTGTTATATTTTTAGTACGTATCAAACACAGTAGAACTTGAACCTACATTATGCAAGGCAATATTTATGTCAAGCCGTCGGATCGCATACCGTTACGTTTGTTAAACAATGAGCCAGTAAAATCCGTAACAAAATCGGGAAAAATTACCGCGTGCCACGTGTGACACGCGGTGCAGTAAAAGTTAACGATGTCGACTTTATACGACCGGGGGAACGATCCGGACGCGTCGTCGTAGAGTTACAGGACGAACGGATCCCTCGTACGCCATTTCGCGCGCTGTCGCACGCGCACCCGGTTTCTTCGATAATCGACGCGACGAATCGAAGCGAGGCCGGCGAGGCGAGAGGGGAAATTCGCATTCCCACACACCGGAGATATGTACAATACGTACGTACTCTCGTGGCTTACTCGCGCCGCGCGAGTTCTGTAATAAAGCCGTAAAGGACGGCGCCCCGTAAATTCGACAGAATATTGCGGTATACACAGCCAAGCCCCTTTCGTTCGTCGTAAGACCTGTGGCCGGTGATCACGCTGAAATTTACCGACGTGTCGGCTCTCATCGTATAACCGCGCGTGTGCATGCCTCTCCGCCCTCGGTGTGTAAACGCGCGTATATTTATCAGGGAAACGCGTCGATCCGCTGGTAACTACACACCGCCGCATGGTGTACATGATATCCGCATCAGACACCAGGAACGGATACAGTGTAATCTTTCGGAACGTTTCTCCCGTCGCGCTCGCGCGCGCGGCTGCGGGCCTGGGGCTCGCAATTAATTTCGCCCGCTTGCCGACGGCCATTTTTATGCCGCTGCATATTTTTTTATGCACATGAAAACGGACCATTAAAAGCGTGGACATGTGGGAAATGTAGCGCGTAAAACAGAAATTCTGTTACACACTATACGTGCACGCTGCTTTTGAGCGCCGGGTGGCCGCAACCGCGCGCGGTATTCTACAAATTTATATCTACCCATTCGGACTCCGGGCTTTCTTCGGCGAAGGTATATCCCGATAATTCAAAGCTAAATCAAGTTCCAGTTCTATAAAGTTCACGTGACATAAATTAGAAGCTTATACATTGGAGCTATAAAATGTAAGATATAATCTGCTTAAGCGCTTAATCCCTTTTAAGTAAAATATATCGACACTGTGTCTCAGTATCATAAAATAATCACTTTTTAGTTTAACTTGAGAAGTTTCACATTAGACTCCAACTTATATGATTTATCACTATTATATATTTCAATGATAAAATTGAAATTATTGGAGAAAAGTCGCCAATGCCGACATAAGTCTTTTAGAGTGACATTCTCTTATTTCTCGGAAACTAAATATTTATTATTAATACTGATAAAAGCATGATCTTATTACAGAAAATGAAAGAAAAATTTATAGTTTATACATTTACGGATTCTTTCTATATAAAATATATTAAAAACAAATTCTTTAAAAGTGAATAATACACGATTTTCTTTTGTAAACTGCATAGTTTAAATAAAAATAAAAGTATTGTTGATAATATTAGATTATTTTACATATTTGTAGCATCCTAAAACTGTTTTATTCTCCGACCTGCGCGCCGCATGTTTTATTTATATTTTTCTTTCTTATTTTTCTCATATAAAATCAGGATCAAAACGGGCACACCTGTCGATGATACACTATAAGAAGATAGACTATAAGATAATAAAAATTATATAAGATGGAATAAAAGATATAGCGTATTAGGAGATCTGTCTATGAAATTAGTAGTCTGATCTAATCTCTATACATTGCCGCGCTACATATTGCGTCTTACGGAACAGCATAAGTTATTCGTACAGATCGACAAAAAATGTTTTACATCGAAGTGAAAGGCTTCTAGGAACCCTCATATACAATAACTTGTAAATACAGACGCTTTAAAGGAAAAGAAAAGTATGCATTACTGCCTATTATATCGGTTTTGGATGTCATTTTCCCATACCGTAATTTTTTCTTATCTTACAAAAAACTCAATTATGACAAAATTCGAAATAGTAACAAAAATTGCTATATCATCTGACAGAAGACACTTTCTAGTTTGTTAAATATTTATGTTTTCAAAATATTATTTTAGTTTTCGTTTTGTTGATTTTTTTAAGGTTTGTTGAAGAAATTCAATCTACAAAAATAAAGTGGCATGTTGGTTCTGACAACCTTTCTCTATATTTTCACTAGCGATGCTATTAATTGTGCGACAGGTTTTTTCCCAGTTGTTTATCAAGGTTTCTATATACTTAAAATCCTAGTACATAGTATATACTTAAAATCTAGTGTATAGTACATTATGAGTGAAGAAAGGAAACTTAGAATCTTAATCTCACTTAGGAAAAAGAAAAGAATGGCATCTAGATGATAGAGAAAATTAACTTCCATTGTACTTGTCCTACGGATAAGAGAAATACCGGAAATTGACTAACCGAAATGATACGCAAAAAATCGTAAAATCGTTGTAAGACGAGTGTTTGCACGGGCACGGTGGGTAAGAGTGTTGTGACATTATCCGGACCGGTATTCACAAAGATAAACCGTCTTATCTATCGTCGCGTAAGTACAGTAGTTCGGAAAAAGATTCGAACCGCTATGTGGCTATCTCCGAAAGTCCCCCTCGACAATCGAACATAAAGAAATCTCTGTATCATTGTATATAGACTGTATGGTGGTCCTATTTACTTGAACATCGGTTAAACTCAGATAAATAACGATAAGACGAAAAGATATACGTGACACACTCCACGGCCGACCATAAGGAAAGTCTCATTCAAAGAACTAATGTGTTATGACTTTAATCCTGTGATAATCAATTATCTACATTACACATACACTTATTAAAGTATATGTGTAATGTAGATAATTGATTATCACAGGATCTGCAGCAACGTTCGATCTCGAATTACGAAATAATGGTGCGTGAGATAATGTATGCTCGGCTATAGATTAAGTAAGGCGAAAATTACCGGTATCTACAACATGCGCGCGCAGGCGCTCATAAATCCCGAGATTACAGTCGAAAGTTTTC
The DNA here is from genome assembly GCA_003595255.1 of Solenopsis fugax. Classification (NCBI taxonomy): domain Eukaryota; kingdom Metazoa; phylum Arthropoda; class Insecta; order Hymenoptera; family Formicidae; genus Solenopsis; species Solenopsis fugax. The sequence continues at coordinate 21,325 of QKQZ01009912.1, read as the reverse complement.
TTTTCAACGTGCAAAAGTTTGTGAGTCAGTCCAAATCGCATTTGCCGTCTCGGCAAGTTGCCTTAATTGCACTGCTGCGTAGTGCCCTTGTACTCTTACCCGCAAACTGAATCCTTTATTTATGGCCTGCAGGATATTCCCCGATGAACTCTAAACACCACTTTAAACCATAAATTTTGAATCCAATAAAGTATGCAAACACAATGTGCTTCGCGATACTGAGTAAAAAATCTTCTCAGAAATTTACAACCTTTTTATAAAAGTACGTTAACTTTTAAAACCTTAATCCCTTGTTTGAAGAACACTTCTAGGAATTTAATTTATAATATATATAACCAAATCTTTATTATAAAAAATAAAAGTAAAAATAAAAGACTCATTATTTGTGTGTGTATGTAACGCATTACTTTCCATTTCTGCTTAATTAAAATATTATTAACAATTAGTAACGACTGCAAATAGAACTACACACGAGATAAATTACTGGTAGGTATCTTATCATCTCGATCTTGACATTTGCAAACATTTTTTAATTCATCATCTGTAAGTTGATTGACGCTAAATAATTTTCTATATATAATATTTTAATTGTATTCATTAAAAATTTAATTTCTATATTAAAATATTTTTTAATTAATATATTTTTTAAAATTATAATTCATATCTCACCTTGCAAATTTTAATTTTAATCATATTTAACCAAAAATATTATTAAATTTATATTGAGAAAATTTATCGTGAAGCGTCGAATGATTTGTACATGATAATGCAAATATAAATATAAAAATGATGGGAAATCTCATTCAATTGTGTTTAAAAATAGAAAATAGTGCTTCGCATGTCGATAAATTAACTCGAAAGACCTCTTTGATACACGGATCGTTTGTGCGTGACCCAATTCAGTAGTTAATATTACACAGTGCCTTTTTGTGCCGGTCGTATTAATAGCTTATGATGCCTGGCGATCGCGTTATGGAACAATAATCATGAGAGAATAGCACTTTTTTTTGCTGATAACATTTTGAACTTTCGCGAGCGATAATGTCAACTTTGTACTTTTGTGTCGCGATACGGCAAGAAATATTGCGTCGACAGAATTGGAATTTCTAAAGCTATCTTCGAGAGAATACAGCGCAATTGAGAAAGATTCCCTTCCACCTATTGCAATATCAAAACTTTCTTTGTAACCGACCAAAAACAGCTGACTCCCGTGGTATTCTTCGGACGAGATCGAGCGGATCGCTACGGGATCATCGTTACGTTGGGTATACATCGCGGTGAAGTGAAAAATCCCATGAATTATTTAAGATCGCGCTCCGTAGCTCAGTGTTATTTTAATTCCTGGCATATTTTCATATTCAAATGCGTGCTACGCTAGCAGACCCTCGGAAAGAACGTTCATCTTCGATCGGTGATGAATAGACATTATGTGTTTTCTCTTTCCTTCTCTCTAAACTTCCCTTCCCTTCCCCCCC
>QKQZ01009912.1:0-19837 GCA_003595255.1 Solenopsis fugax | reverse complement strand
CCCCCCCCGTTGCCCATGCCTTTTTCTCTCGTTTCTCGCCTCGTGGATGATCGTCATGCCGACTTCGGGTGGCAAGCGGAAGTGAGTACTGGTCCGACGAGGAGAATGAGAGAATCGCAGAAAGGGAGAAAGAGAGAGAGAATATATACGAAGAAGAAATGTGTACGACGGAACGTTTCATATTCACGAGGCGTAAAAACAATCGTGTAAGTAAGAGCCCGCCGTGCCACATACAAATTGGATGCTAAGGAAAAAGATAATTCGATCGGGAGATATGGATTTACTACATCGTCTGGAACAAGTCACGTTGCCTGTAAATTCCCGAAGATACATACAATCTCGAAAAGATGAATTGCAAAATTATTTAACGTTTTCGGCCGCGCGCGCGGATTTCATAATTCACGACCCTCTTTCTCCATGTATATTTTGTCAGTGTGGCCCGCGAATCAATTTCACGGTTATCTCAAAGCAAGACGCGCCAGATGCCTGAATGCTATTTCTGAAACGATACTCGCGCGCGAGTAGCGATTGTGCGTCTTCTCGTGCGGAAGATATCGCGCGGACCGTGTTACTGGGCGACCGGGATCGCGGGAAAATATCTTCGAAATTCGAAACTTAGATTAACTTCCAGGTGCCGCACGAACTTTTCTCATTCGCGTTGGGGGATCGATTAAGTATCGCCGGGAAATTCGAGACTCGGAATAAACTGTTACACGACACCGCGCTGTCACATCGGACTCGCACAGCGCGAGAAATTTCCTCTCCTCCTCCTGCAGGTAGCGTCGGGCCTGGCGTGATGAGAAAAAAATCTCGAAATCGGAAACCTGGGACGTATCCAAGAGTACCTCCTGGAGTTCTCCTCGCTTGGTTTTACGACTGTNTTTTTTTTTTTTTTTTTTTATTAGCTGTTTGTTGAAAGTAATCCACGCCGACGGTAATATTATTTCTCTGTCGTTCGAGACTATTCATGTTATGTAAAGCAATTAAGTTTTTTTTTTGTTTAACATGGAAAATTGAGATGTTACACTTTAAAGACTGCAAATAATTATTTATGTGACATTTAAAAGTGAAATCGAAACTTCGCGAGATAAATCACTCTTTTTCTTTTTGTAAAAAGGATCGTACCATAAAGAATTGTACCCAAGAAAAGGTTTCTTTTAGTTACGCTATGGTGCAGTCACTTTTTGAAGAATTACTTCAATTACTTTCAACTCTATTCTATTTCATTTTTATTTCATTATAGGCAATGAGTTAGCTATTTTAATTTAAAAATATATGGGTCATACTTCAAAACATTTTCAAAAATATAAATATTTCATAGAATATTCTAGTATTACAAAAAAAAAAATTGGAGGCCAACGTCACACGGTGTTCCCAAGCGGTCACCCATCCAAGTACTAACCGTGCCCAACGTTTCTTGACTTCAGTGATCGGACGAGAACTGGTTTTTTAAACGTGGTATGAATGTTGGCTGATCACTTGTGTTATTGTGTCTAGTTTTATATTTCCATTACTTCCAAAATTTTGTTTGTTTTCCTATCTGAAAAAGTGCATGTTAAATCTATATTCTTATCTCTCTAAATTTATTGTTGTCGCTTTTCCGCGATGCAGATTGCTTTTCTCGCTGCGCTAACTTCGTGAACAGCTATCATTGCGGAGATCGCATATTTTGATTATGTGTATTGAGAGGTTAATAGTAGTGTAATATTAAATTTGTTATTTATAAGAAATCATGTAATATCAAGTCTGAAGCGCGCGCCTGTTTTGTTTAGTGTAAAATTTGAGCACAATTTACTTATTGGTTTAAAAGTTGTTTCATTTCTTCTACTCTTGATTGTTATGTAAAATCGCGTTTTGCAGTACTTATTTATAAATTTGATGAAGAAGTAGCATTACCAATTAAATCAAAATTTTTACATATTCTAATAAAACTAATAAATATTTATGCAAAATTTTATTTAGATCCACTTACTCATTTAAAAGTTATTTATTTAAAACCGCAGGAAAAAAAAGAATAAGCCTAGAGAAGCCTTCAGTTTTTAAATTTCGATTATTTTTAGCTCGTATTGTATAGCCAAATCATCCTTAACCTTTTGGTAATGTTTTCATATAGAAAAATTTCATATCGTCTTGTTACGAGTCACGAGACGTGTCGAGGTGCGTAATAAATAATGTCTTGAATCATCTTCCTCCCCTCACCTTTCTCGCGTGGAATTTATTTGAGTGTAGATCATAAAATGAATTATCGGCGCTATCTCTACTTGTCTCGCATAACGACTAAACCAAATCGCATCGTGGCACCGAATTCGATGGCGCGACTGGATTAGCGCGCGTACTGGATGAACAACTCGCTCAACGGCGACGGGGCGCCCAGCGGGGGCAGAGGACGCGCAATGTCCTGGTCTGTTGGGAGTTGTCCGTAAAACGCTCGTAGGATCAACTGGTTGAATGTATAACGAGAGAACGCGCGCGAGTGCGACGAGGAAAGAGAGGGTGGCGGACGGACTGGAGGNAAAAAAAAAAAAAAGAATCGCGGGCCGATGGGGGGAACGCCAGAAGAGGGACTAAGGAAAATAGAATGAAAGAGAAGGAGTCGAGAAGGAGTCGGGCCTGTGTAGAGATCCTACGGGCCCGTGTTCGCTGTACACCACACGCTGAGTGACTTATGACAAGCGATATCGCAGTGGTTCTCAACGCGAATCTCCCCGCTGTTACTTTCTCGGCGCAAATACGGTGCCACGTCCAACGGTAACCCTCCCGAAGACGTCGATGCGACGCGCGGGATTTATTGGTGTCATTAGTGCGCGGATGATTTTATAGGGACAAGAGAGCGCACAGCGTTCGAATATTTCCTTGCCGTTCCATCTCTCTGCGAGAGATTCTTCCGACTACTTGCCGCGTGGTAGATCCTATTACCATTTTGGTTGCCGGTCGGTTTAGTGAAATGGGACACTCGCCACAGGCAAGAAGGTTGTAAAGCGTCGCGGAAGATATATGCGAGCGAAAAACGGACGCGACACATGATATGTCGGTCGTTGGGCTAAAAGAAATGACAGATACAGCGGTCGTTGTCTGACCGCGCGCATCCACGCTGATAACTTTGCACCTCGCATCCGTTAGAAGCGAGGTACCGCGCGTCCGCGTTATGACAATGGCGGACGAGAGCTGGCTGTTGAAGCGGGATTGTTAACGAAGAATAGGAACTTTGAGAGTTATTAAAAACTGCATTACTCGTAATGATAAACAGACGGCACAGGGCGCACCAACGGCGATAAATAAACTTTGTTCCCCCCGTCGTGGAGGCATTAAGATGCAATCTCGCTCTATAACTTCCCGCGGAACCTCTGACTGTGTAATCATCTCTCGCTGCTGGCAATGACGTTTTTCAAGCGAGGATGCGCTTGAATTCATCGACGTTATTAACATTCTCCTCCTCCTCGGAAAGAGATTCACGACTTAATCTTTATCTTCCAATTAATCTTAGATGGAGGAAGATTTATGGTAAAATTAGTTTTACACAAAACAGTTAACTAGCCTCCGATTTCTGGGGTCACACGGGTATACCTGCCACTACCTCAATCCTTCGAAGGCGCTTTCTTCGCGTTTTTCGGTCAAAAAATAGTTGAATTTGACACAATAGCATATTTCTATAGATTTCTGCTTGTACAAGAGTGTTAACCGCAACGTTGTGAGCGTAAAACTGAAAAATATGGTCACACGACCAGGTAGGTAACGAACGTCGGAACAACGAGGAATACTTGAGTCTGCCAGAAGAGAAGAGGCACCGTCATCAAGAGGACAGCTGGCTAGGTGCGTTTGGACGGTAGGTGACGGTAGTGGCCGTCGTCAAAAATTGTCTCGAGATTTCTACCTGGTCCTCTTCGAAAAACAGCTCGACGCAGTGCCGATCTCGATGTTTATCGTGCGCCCTCGTGCACCCTGGGAAAGATGTTTCTACCTACGCCTCTTGTATCTCGTAGTAAGCATCGCTTAACGAGAGACTCGGGGAAGGAGTAAGAGTAAGCCGTCGCTTGTTGGCACGTTGGAAACAGTTGACAGGCCTCACACAAGGCTCGCTCGCTATTAAGTTTTCGAGAGAGCCGTTATCCCCTCGAGACGCGCGCGAGACAAAAAATCTACTAACGGGCCGTCCGATAGAGGCGATCGAGTCCTAATTTCTCTCTAATATAAAGGGGAACTCGTGAAAGTTCCGAGTCTCATGGCGTGCATGATGCGCCGCGTCGTGACGAACATCGTTTATACATCTCGAGATTTTACGAATAAAATAAACGACCGGCTACTGCCGGTTCAGCCGATGAGTGGCATGAAGAAACCTTCAACCTACTGCCTACCTGTGTGCCTACGCGTGTATTGTGTAAATTTTCTTTTCACGCTTATAAAGCTACGTAGGCGGCTAATGACTTGTAATGACTATATTTTCTCTTCTTCCCTTTCGATTTTAAAGCAAGATCTTTATTCTAATAAGCTGAACCTAATTTATAATCTTTTTATACTTAGCATAAAATATCGTACCTAATTATATAAAGTGTCTTAATCTTCAAACAAATTTAATTATTTACAAATTGAATACTACCAGATCCACCATTGAATACTATTAATACTAAGAGAGCAATCTTCACACAATATTAATTAATTAGAGACGTGCAAATTATTTAAATACAAATCGAATCAAATCAGGCAAGACTGGATTCGGATTTGATCTCTATGATTCGAACCCAAACTACTCGAAAATTTCGAATTTAAGATGTATGAAAATACACATGTATTAATAATTTTATACTGAGAAAAACACCTTAAAAAATGTTATTTAACACAAAAAATTATTTACTCGATGGGTCCTAATAGCTTATTTATTTGCAATCAAATTATATAAAAATTTTTTCATTAAAATATTTAATAGTAAATAAACGAAGAAATTTTAATCAAGTATTTTTTTCTTTCAGTTCTAGAAAATATTTACCGTTAAATTATTTTTATATTCAAGATAATCAAATTTTTTCTAAGAAAACAATTTAATTAAGTTTAATAATATTATCAGCTTATTTATAAAATCATTATTCAAATATAAAAATACAAGATTATATATTTAAGATAATGTCTATTTATTTAAAAATAAATATTTTTATTTAAACAGAATAAATAAAAGCTTGCATCAAAACATATGATTTTAAGAAAATGTATTTTTTTTCATTAAAAAAATTTTTCTCTCAGTGTATAAAATTATATTTAAAATGATATTATCTTATATAATCAATGTTATTTTCTTGTTATATAGTAATTTTTTTTCATTATCTATGTCTTAAAATTCTCAGCCTAACTATAATTACGTTGTTAACTAAAAGTTACGTTTCAACTATTCAACCTAATTCGATTCGAATTCGGTAACAGAAACGAAATTCGATTCGGCGTGAGAAAGTTCTTGATTCGCTTGATTCGCACATCTCTCCTGTTAATATCGTTTATCACTGATGTTTGATTAATATTGGCAGACATCCGTATATTCCGTCCTGAAAACTTCAGCGGGCATTCGCATTCGCGCCCAAGGTCCTGCCTGGGGATTATTTGAGTGTACTCGACGGGACGCTTTGAAGCGTGGTAATGGCTGGGAATTGTGAAACGCGTACGCGAAGTGTTTTAAGGCGCCCCTTTCGTTTACGCACCCATAACAGAACAGGTGGCCACAATTGGCCCTCTCGTTTCTCTTCCCAATTACTACGTCGGCCGGTTGTCGGCCGCCACGGAGGCCGTCGCACGCCAATTAATTTTGGGAGGCGGCTCTTTAATCCGTGATACTCATTACGCTTTAACTCCATACCTGTCACACGACTTCGGAGTCTTGGAAAATTTACTAACTGGCAAAATATAATATTTATACACAGATTGTGTATCGAAAAATGATAATTGGCTGTTTCTTCCTCTCCTTCACTTTTTTTTTCAAACAAACTAAAAACTAAATTAATTACATGTATACTAACAAATAAAGACGTGCGTATTTTAAGCGCTAAATTAATATAAATTTTTTGCGTGATCCTTTGCGGCATTGACTGGCTTGATAATTAAAGCTTATATTAAGCTTCTGAAGATAAATGGGCGACAAGTTATATGAAGATTAATGTCCTGCTGGAAATAGACATTTTATCCGTATAGTATGTGCGCAAGATATATAAGATACATATATAACTTATGAAACGCAAAAGTACACAAAAGTACATGAAATAAAAAACGCATATGTAAAAAGATTCAATGGTTATTTTTTCGATCCATCTTTCAACGCGTGCTATTGTTCATTTCTCGAAAAAAAAAAAAATGCTAACTCACTCTACGCGGCATGTCCTAACATAAATAAATACGTCCATCTAAAGTTACGCAGAACCCAAAGTTTAGAAAAGAATTCCGAAATCTTCACGTTCTGACCCGAGATTAAGTGATTCGAGCAGCATGATGTAGCATCTACACATTTACCGAACGGTTGGTCTGCTATTGAAATAACACGGCGGACGTTTGCTGTTTGACGTATATACGCCCGCGGGCCTCCCTAGAGAATTCCGCGAATTGCGAGGTAACGTTATACGACAACCAATTACTGCCGGTTAATTTGTTGCATCGTCGCTCGGTAACTGTTCGCTCGCGCACACGTGAATCACCCGCCGCGCCGTGATATCTCCGCTTTGGCTTTTCGGGGGGAACCCTGGCGGTACGCCAACCCCCTAGGCCCTGCTTCCTCTCTTTCTCCTTCACATACACTCTCTCTCTCTCTCTATCCCTCTCTCTGTTTCTCGTGTGTAGTACGCGGCTTATACCCGTAGCGTAAGGGCGTAGCTCCAATCGACCGTGGCTGATCGGACCTCCACCGATGCCCCGTATATACCGAATGTAATGTCGACAGGAAAACGCGTAACTCCGTGAAAGTCGCGGGCGACGCCGGGCGATCCGGCCGGGTCGGCGGATTGAGTTACCACCGGGTGCGAGAAGGGACGCCCTTTCCGGGCCACTTGTGGTTCTTCGTTCACACCTCGTCCCTAAGCTAACCGTGCGGTAAAAGGCCTCCCGAAGACGCGAGCGCGAAAATGCACGCGGTGATTCGATCGGCATGGCACGGAAGATGAAGAGCAAGAAGGAACGATTGCGTCACGTGGGAGAGAGGGATGGTGGATAAGGAGAGGGGGAGGGCGTTAATAAATTGTAACACAGAATATCGACGTTCGGACTCGTTGAGTTTTATACGAAGTATCAAGGGGCAGGGCGTTCCGGAAAACGTAGAGAAATGATAGATGATATTTCGAGAGCTTTTCGAAACTGTTCAGCACAATTACTCTTTCTATATTTCTGTTTGAATTTTTTTTAATGACCAAGTAATCTTGACGTTCGGCAATATTTACCTCGTACATTTTCCGCCCGGCCTTAATTGTACGTGTCACGCTGATCGATCGCACCCTTCGCTTCGTGAATGCGATATTTTTAGCGTATCGAACGACCGCCGATGACTTTCCAATTTCGCTTAAATGCCGGAAAATGACATTTTATCATGTCATTACTTATTATAGAAGATTAAAGGGATAAATGCTATATAATAGTCTTATGTCTCAATTCACCTAAAACGCTCAGTCGAATGATCAATAATTTCTCAAAACCATTTTTAATCATTCCTCTATTGAGAAGAACAATTAAACAAATTTTCGTATATGATATTCTTCGCCGTGTATAAATATCGATACTTAAAAAAAAAAAAGGAGAAATAGATTTATTCAGAAAAAGGCGCGCTTGGTCGATGAAGCTCTACAAATAAACTCTACAAACAATTGATTAGGTGCAGCGAAACGCCTCGGTTAAGTTCTCATCGTAAAAGCCAAGAGTGCATCGCTCTTTGCACCGAGGTAAAAACCGCACGTACACCTTCAGTTGACAGTCGTAGCTGAAATCAAATGTTCCACTTCGACGATCTATTCTCGCTGAAGTTTATTTAAGCGACACATACCACCGCGGAATCCCTAGTGTGGCGTTTACCGTGTCTGCCGTCGTGACTTCAACGAAAGTTCGTTGCCCTTCGCGTTTCAACTCGAGCCCCGCTCTGCTCCGCTCGGCCACCAGCCGGCAGCGAGACGCGGAGAGACAGCTAGAAATTCTTTTGAATATTCGACGGCTTTGTACCGCGCGACTTATCGAGGAAAGTTGTTAGCTGCAATGGTAAAGTGGTCGATTCTTACGATTCCGAGATATTCGCAAAATACGCGAATACGCGAAAGCGAAAATTCTCGACGGTCGACGATAACTACGGTCAATGGTAACTACGTCAGCGTTTCGATCGTCGGGAGAGAAGCGAGCTCGGAGCTCGGAGCCTTCCTCGGAGTCGCGTACGCGATTGGAAAACAGAAAGATCGCTATTCCATTCCGCTGTCGACGAGAGGAGAAACGTAGACGGATGTTGCATGTTTCCCTCTTCTTTGCATCGCGAATTCGCGGAACGGCTGAATTCGCGTGTTCCTGACTTTCGAGAATCGATGACCGTCGTCGGCGATGGAAAACCGACGCGGGCGCGGTCGTGGCCGGCGCGGCAAAGGGAGGAAGAGCCACGCCGCTCGCGGTTGCATGGAAAAGGAGCCGCCATGGGCTAAGTGAAATGGCGCGTGCCTAGTAGATTTCACGGTGCGTTAGTTACGGGCGCTCCCTGTCGCTTACCTTGCACCCTTTTTCCTCGCTCTCACCCATCCGCAATGCTCCCCCGCCCGGACCGTCTTTCCTGCATCTCGTCCTTCTGCATTCGTTCCTCCTCTGTGATCTACTTCTTCATCGCTCGACGCTTTATGCGACGCTGCGGCGTGTTTCTTTGCCGATAAATCGCCGACATGAGGCTGCTTTAGAAGAACCGACACTGGCCTTGTTTAATGGTACGGAGGCAAAGCAGAGCAAACCAGACCAATAAAATATTTTAAAAATCTTTAGGGATCTTTAAAGATGTACAGTCGCCGCAAAATAAATAATTTGGAAATGTGTTTAATATTAACACTTCAAATAAACTACATGCATATGAAAGTTATATGAGTGAGATATTTTTTATTTAATAACATATTTTTTAATTTATTTACTTTACTTGTTATTAAAAATTAAATTATTTTTTACAACATTAAGAAAAATCTCAATTTTTGTGCAAGTACTTTAAGTATTCAAAATGATTTATACAAAGTTGTATTGTGATTATCTAGTTATTTTGTAAATAAATAAATAAATTTTGTTTATTTTACAACTAATTTCTGCATCGCAATGAAGAACCTTACATAAATCATTTTAAAGCACTTAAATAAAAAAATTCACATATTTTTCATTATTTCTTATTTCATTATTAATTATATAATATTTTCATTACTAATTATAATACATCATTTTCATAAAGCACATGTCTACTTCTTATTGAAATAATTTTTTATCCAGATAGAAAATTGTCGCCAAATTTTTTCTACTACTTTCAAATGCAATATAAAACAATCTGTAATTTTTTCATAATTTTCTTAATGTTTTAAGAAATGTTCTATACATCTCCTTATTGAAATATCATTTATTAGCAAGAAAATATAGAAATATTATTTTTCTCTTCTCAAAATGATTGAACGATATGACAATTTCACTGTAAAATTTCCGTTTGAAATATTAACTACCTTATATCTTTTTTTTCTTTGACATGAAAATTTTAATGTTATTAATAAAATGTTTATTATTAAACTATAATTAACAATTATAAATACTTTTGTATTTTTTATTGAGCTTTGAACTTTCTTAAATCTTGTAACTTTTACATCTCGTGTGTTCCTTCCTATTTTATCAAGTAGAAAGATTTTATCATTCTACGTGTACTCCTTGTTGTAATCCAGCATTCGAATTTGTAATCGGCTGTCGGACATCGCGATTATCTTGCACGAAGCAGTGCTACGGAAGCGCGCGTTTCATTATTTTATTGCCGCATGGTAAACGATCTATCCGGTGAGCAACGAGACAATGAGACGCGTGCCGCGCGTATAAATAATAGCAATTTAACCTCGGTTACGAGATACCTATCGTTGGTTTAGCCAAGCAAAAGTGCTGCAAGTTAATCGCAGGATCAACAAGGGACAAATGAAGGGACAAAGCAATTTCGAGTCACGAGCAACTTTTAGCGAAAAGTAGCATTAAGCAGAAATGCGAAACTGAGACAAGAATGTAGAATATCTAGTATAAGGAAATATTTCTGTAATACAGCGTGTAGGTAAGCGCCATCAAAAAAATAAAATGTAAAATGTAAAACATAACATAATAAGATATATACTTACAATTAGTTAAAATAAGATTAAAAATTTTACGACGAAAAATTTACGAGTTAAAATAAAAAAATTTTAAGTCAAGGATACACAGTAAAAAATTTTTAACATTTTTGCATGTCCCAGAAAGTCCACTTTAAATTTTAAGTTAAAATAACTCTTATTCATCGTGTTACTTATTGACAAATTAAAAATGTTAAGTAATTAACACAATACTTTACATTTATTTTTACTCATAAGAAATAGTTAATAGAACATTTTCGTTCGTAACATTTAACTCATAGGAAATGTTAATAGAACATTTTTGTTCGTAATTATGTTAAATTAACCTTGAGACATGTTGATTATTTGAAATAATTGTGTTAAAAGTATTCAAAATAATATTCCATTTCTAAAAGACATACACAAAGTGTTAATTTATAAAGTTGACATAAATGTAACACATGAAAATGTTATAAAAATAATAACATATCAGTGGTATGTTAATTTTACATTGAAGTAGTAATCAAAACGTGGTAACACAAGAAAATTTTAACATATGGACCCATACGTACGCACAATTTTTTACAGTGTAATAATTCATGACATAGCTTTTAGTAATGCATCTATTAATGGAATCACACAGCAGAAAACATTTTGTATTTTTTATGTGATTGTTATCACGTATCATACAAATTGCATGGAAATTGTTAGTCGCAAAATCAACTTCTTAAATCTCCGATGCGGTTTAACGGGTCGGTGGTTGGCCTCATCAATATGCGTCACGATTCACGATCGCTCGGATTTGTGTCGTCCGAGCGCGCGACGTACCTGTCAACGCATAAAACTAATCTGGGTAGTATACGCTATATGTGCCTAAAGACCTGAAGCGATAAGGTCTGCTTTTCAAGCTGCACATTAGAAATCCTGTTTTGACAGGGATTTACGCTCCTTCGATGCAGCCTAATCTCGTCTATTTGAAAGCCACTTCCCGTGGTGGAACCATCGTCGTTCTTCCTTGTGCGACGAAACATAACAATATTTCTCCGGAACGATCTCGCCTGCCAAAATGGAAAGAGGGCATATAGATAGATAACCGGATATCTTTGGTATTCAGATGTGAATGACGTTCTTATATTTAAAACTCGAAAGAAAGCGAGGTGCCAGTAATGCATTCTGATAAGCGAGATCGCTTAATATGTATCGAACCTTTTCAAGGTTCCTTCACAGAATCTTCTTTCTCATTGTTAACTCACAAGTGCAATTTTAAAGTGAAATTTTAATCTCGAAGAACAGTCGTTAATCAAATAACAAAATTTATTTATTTATATCAATCTAACTTTAGCTCTTTCTACTATAGCTTCTCATTATTGTGACATGCAACGTGTAGTCGTCACGTCAATGCTCCTTTCGCATACGAGCATGTTCGTCGTATTACAACCTGAGATGTGCGTTCCAACTGTGGCTGTGGTTAACGACGATTCGCATTCGAAGTACGTCCGGCTCAGTATACGTACCGGCAACGAAAGTATCTCCCTCTCGGCGTCAAAAAAGCGGGAAAAGTCGTAGAAAAAATTCCGTTGCTCCCGCATGTTTCGTCGGCTTCGGACCTGCCCCGCGGCATACGAAAAAAGGTCGTGGAAACGCGGCGTCGAATACTAATTTCTAACCGTTCGCACGGACCAGCAGACAGACAAAAGGCGCGGTGGCGGCGACGACGACGACGACGACGATGGGGGAAGGACGATGCGACGCAAGTTAAGAACACGAAGGCAAAAGCGAACAACGCGTCGGAGGAAAGAAAGCGCGACCGCGGCTGCAACGGCGCGAATTTGCATGAAAATACGAGAATTTGGTGATGATTTCTCCGGGCGATTCTTCTTGGAGTTTTCGAGCTCGCTACCGAAATTTCGTCGTCAGCTCGTTGCTGGCGACGCGACAAAAGCGTCGCGGTGCGCTGCGTTCTTTCGGAGTGCTCTCGTTCGTTCGCGCAACTCTGATTTGTGTAATATAATAAGTTTTTTTAAGGAGCACGCTCGTACCTCGCGAGCTACCATACGGAGAGAATTTTTCGTCACATTTTACTGCAAAATTTCGCTACAAATTTTATTATGTACATTGAAAAAAAGTCTGGTTATAACTACCAAATGTATAGTGAAATAGTATTAATTAAATATTTGGTCAATGTAACCAAAAATAATTTTATTTTACTAAATGTTTAAGTATTATCAAATCTGGCATAAGTTACTAAATATTTAGAAAAGTAAAATTATTTTTGGTTACATTGACCAAATATTTAATTGATACTATTTCACTGTACATTTGGTAGTTATAACCAGTCTTTTTTTCAGTGTATGATGATAAGTGGGTAACTTGACAACCAATCAAATATTATGAGTAACGATAGAACTTTTTGAAATATACAAGACATTTTATAAACTGCTTAACAAAAGTTATCATGCAACATTGTAAAATGTTCTAGGGCAAAATTTTTCGAAACAATTTAAAACAAAATTTTCTTATGCAATGATATACAATACGAAATTTGTCTTTATATAACTAGGTATTTAATATTATATATGTAGTCTTTCATAAAGCATATTATTCTGGTAGAATTCGAACCCGGGAGATTTCTGAATTATGAATCTTCTGCCTTACGTGCTATGTCATTTCTTGATATATGACGTTATATATTATATATTTTTGGTATAAACAGGACACTGATCAATTTATCATGCTACATGATGAAATTTTCATGAGCGACTAGTAAGATTGAAAATATCATGTATGCTGCATCGTAAAATTTATATAAAATATTGTATATGTTTAATGTAACTTGGCATTTATTCTATTTAAAACAATAATCAATCGTAAACTGTTCAACGTATTTTAAAATTATTAAAATTTTACTATATTGTTTAGTAAAAATAATCAAATGTATTTTATATTTTACTGTGTTAAAATACAAAATGTGTGTAGTAAATAATTAATAAATCAGAGAAAATCTCACAAAATTCTTCGTAATACATGTCCTACGATTACCGTGATTTCCAGGGTAAACTTTATGAAAAATCCTCTCCGTGCACAATGCACTTATGCGCACTTATAGCGTGACCGGTTTATCCCTTTAACTGGTAGCGCTAATGGCGTTACCAGTAATGCGACTTCATTCTTCTTGTTCTGACGGCACTTCCGATCGTAAGGTGAAATATAACTATACCAACGCGATTACACTCGTGGCCAGATGAGTCGAGAGAACCTGGTTACTACAATAATATCAGCAAATTTATTCTGATGTTACGTCAGACGGGATTTCATACCATGACCCCCCCCCCCTTNCCCCCCCTTATTTAGCTAGTATTCTAATTTTGTCCTTCATGACATAAAAACACCAAGTAATGTGAAATGCGTTTTGCGCGTAAAAGTTCAACCACAATAATGCATGACTAGTAAGACAAGCATTTTGAAATGTCAAATACTATTAAGCGCACGTAATGTATTTCTCTACTATAAATTTTAAATATAAATAATACATTTATTCACAAATCTATCATCTATTTTCTGTTAAGACTATATAATTTAAATATTCTGAGAATTTTTCTTCTCTTAAAGCGATACTTTTATGACTAAAGATATTCAACTTCTTAGTTACGACTTGTCTTAAAACCTGGTCATGACGCGAATAAAAATATCGGAGAAAAGAAAGAAACAAGGCTCGTATATGTCTTGTTTGATAAACACTTTATGAAAGCATATGTATTAAACAAGAAACAGGTAGAAACTCGCATTTTGTATGCCGCATAGGTACGTTATTTGCCGGTTACGTAACGCTTTAAAGTTTCCATCCCGCTGCGGGAGATAAAGAACCAGGTTTTTGGAAAAAATACTGTTTCTTTTATTCACCCGTATTCGTAATTTGAACAGAGTACGCGTGATGCATTGTAATTGGCTACACAGTAGAAAATATGTGCAAATGAATAATCTAAATTTCTTTTAAGCATTAAAAATTCAATTTAAAATTAATTAATATTCCTGCTCTTTTCAAGTAATGTAGTGTTGACATATAGTTATTAAAAATGGCACTTAATTTGGTGGAAGGCCCAACATAATCTCAAAAAGTATTCAATTTACTAGTATCAAAAATGGCAACAGATAAAGTATTCAACACTGTAATTCTTTATAAATTCCAATAAGAAAAAAATGTGCATAAAAGTGTACGAATTGTTTTGTTCTTTTCTCAGCGAAGGTGTTGTATCGTACGTGCGCATTTGTGTGGTTTAAGCGGTTTAAAAGCGGTGATTTTAATCTGACCGACAAACAACGCCCTGGAGGCTCTCGGAAGGGCCTGATCAAGGGCGTGATTTATTATGAGCTGTTGGAATCGAATGAAACAATTACTGAGGACTTGTACCAACGTCAATTAAACCGCTTGAGTCAGGAATCGGAGCGAAAACGCCCATATACTGGCAAAGGAGGACGTCCTGTGAAATTGCTACATGACAACGCCAGGCTACACGTTGCTTTTAAGACAAAAGACAACGTAATATATCTTAACTGGGACGTCTTGCGACATCCGGCGTATTCATCAGATATAGCTTCTTCGAATTACTAGTTCTGATACAGCACGCTTTGTCCGATACGCATTTCTAATCAGTGAATAAGATCCAGACATGGTGACTTCATTATATTTCATTAAATCCACAGCATTTTTCCGAAATGGAATTCATAAGCTGAAAGATGGCTCAAAATTATAAAAAGCAACGGCGAATATTTTGAAATTATAATATTTGTATTACTTTATTTTAAAATAAAAAGTTTTAACTTAACCGAAAAATTTGGATTATTTATTTATTTGTATGCTATTATATTACAAACGGTCCTTGTTAAAATTTTTGTGTTGAATTATTACCCGAGTATTAATTAACGTATTAATTTAACATGTGATTACGTTATTCAAATATTTTGTGTTGAATTGATATTCAATATCTATTTCGTAATGTCAAAATAATTTATGGATAAATGAATAAATAACAAAAATAATACAGTTTTGAAATGAATCAATTCTAAGATAAATGAATAAAATACATATGTTCATATATTGTAAATTTTTTACTGAAGAAATTTTATTGAAGAAATATGCTCCACAATTTGTTTCCAAAATGTTATACTTTCTAATTTTGTACTCAATATTTGTCTTATTTTCTAACATATTCGTCTTGTGTTAAATTTATACAAAAATTTGAGTGAACCGTTTGGAACATGTAATATATGTTAAATTTAAAACAAATTTTTCAGTGTAGTGATAGATAGATAGATATATTTTACAAAAAATGAAATAATAAAACAGATTTTGAAAGGAAGCCGTAATAATATTATGGACAATGCTTCTGTAAATAATGTGTCACGTTGGAACTTTCTATTATCACGAGTGATATTGACATTAAAGATGATTGATATTTTTGGGGGAAAGATTCGAGATTCGATAACATCAATTGGATATTCGATACTAAGTGAATAAAACAATCGGTATCTCTGTCCCACATATCGGACAGTACACTCTTCATCTGTGTAAGCGATGGTGCTCAATAACGGAAATCCTGTCAGAATTATTTGTATAATTTTGAATATTATTTTATCAATAAAGCGTTCCCCGTGTCTTGATAATAATAATAGCGTAGTAAAGGCCACGCGATGTGGATTGAAAAGAGGATAAACGTGACGCACGTGAAATCGGCAGAAGGGATCAGACGGGATTTGGCGTCGGAGAGGATGCGACTAGGCTCGGATGGCCGATATTATACCCCCAGGCGGTAATTCGTATCGAGTTTTCCGCGTTGCTCAGAAACTCGATCAGAAGCGCGATCAGGATGGCGAAAGTAATCTTCGGCCACATCGAGTACGATCCTATGGTAAACAATCTGTGAGCTATATTTGTGAAGCTAAGTCTTTTCTCGAATTTTATCTTCGTCAAGTCGTATTTTGATCAATTTTTTTCCAAAATAAATTGCCATTTAATGTTTACAACTGTTCGCGATTCAGTATATATTATTAATGTGTTTTATATCGTGACATTTTCAGACGATACCTGATCTAACATTTATCTCATAAATTATAATAGTATTGATTTAACAGTAATTTAGAAAAACTATCTCTTCTATTTTTTTAGCGACATTAACTTTTACAGAATGCCTATAGTGGCGCTGAAGCAGCGTCATATTTTAAGATAAGAAATATAATAAATTATATAATTAAGGGTTAAATATTAATTTTTATTTTCGCATTGAATAACAATTGTATTCTTTAAGAAAATATGTCAAGTCAGAATTATATAATAATATAAGCTATTTTTTTATAATTCATAATTTATATATGTTTAATGTACATTCAAGAAATAAAGCAAACTTAAAACTTAAAAACTCGAGGTGTTTAAAAAGTTCTAAATTTATAACACGAATTTATCTGTTAACATATTTATAAATAACGAATCTGTTTATCATATTTCTTTTTTGGCTCTCTTTCGTTTTAAATTTTAAGTAAACCTATAATTTATTGTACATATAAAGATATATTGAAGTGCAATCGAAAAAAATCTTGTTATAAAAGCATGTCGCTTGCGATTAACATGACTTCCGCTCCAACGAAACATTTTGTCGCGGTTATTTGCACGCGTAAAAGCGGATCAGAACGGTGAATAAAAAATTAACCGAAACGAAGGGAAATACTCGAGGAGTAAAAGGGACACGAAAGTGTCACGAGAAGCGTTAGGATTTCATCGACGGGGAGCCAAAGTATACAAGACGGGACGACGTATATCGGACGACAGTCAGCGCGGATATACGAAGCACAAGCGGGGACATTCCCCGACCGACAAATGGCAATTTAACACTGTCGACCGTCTCTCGGTCGATATTCGAGCGACCCTTTGACCGTCGACGTTAATGCACGGCTTGCCCTTTATTTCCTGCTGTCATACCGGCGCGGCGATACGCGGGCCCCCCCTCGGCATCATCACGTTCGTTCGCCGGAGCATGCTTTCGAGCGAGCACCCTGACCGCCCACGCGAGCAAGAGCCACACGGCACATACACGAAAGAGGGACCACGCCTCCTCCCTCCCGCCTAAAGGATTTAATTACGAATTAATTGTGATGTACCGCGTCGCGGCTAATTCCGCCTGGTAATTCCGCCGGTAATTCGAGGAACGCCCCGACTGGTCAGTCCTCTTCCTTTCCCCTTCCAGCGATAATCTCTCTTCACGCGTTCACGCGAAATCCCGAGAAAAATCGCCAAGTTTATCTCGCGCGCGCCGAAGTACGCTCGAAGTACCTTTCCGATCTCATTACTCTCGAGGAAACACGACGGTCACGTTTTCCGCGAGAGCGCGAGCTCGTTCGCGCGAGGTACTGCTAGGCAAAGATAAGATCGATCAGCCAGAGGTACACCGTCCGCTACATGACGCTAATGAATGATCGGATGCGGAACAAATTTGAGTGGTAAACCAGCGAGAGATTTTAGATATACTGCGCGACGTACGTACGGCAAAATGGAGGTGGACTGAAAGAAATCAAGACGTCCTTTGCGCCACTGCGATTCGAAGGATAAAAATAATTTGCGCGGACACACACACGCAATTCACGTGCTATTTATTAAATATTCATGGCCTGCATGCAACGTTGATTTTAAATAAATCGCGAATAGAGCAGCGAGAGAAGGCGTGCAACATCGAGATTGAAATCTCGCTAATCTGATCGAGTCCGATTGCTATCTGCATATATATGTTAATGGGCTTTCCTCATTAATCATTTTAATTAACAGCGATTAGATATGGATGGACATATCGTTACGTGCGATTTACATTTGTACAACTGTATATGTTTATATTTTTCTATAACAAATGCTTATCGTTAATACACATGGCATGCAGCACGAAGCAAACTCGTCCTCCGTATCAACTAGCCGTATCTATCGCGTCAACCTTCTGGTTCGCGACGCGAAGCCGAAGATAAGACACCGGCACATCTCACCTTCACGTCAAAACGAGAACGAGAATTTTGTCAAGATAAATATCTACGTTCCTGCCTCGTTCTCTTAATTGCCGTGGAAGACATTTGTCTTCCTTACGAGATAGTCCTGTGTCGAGGCAACGACCGAAGCATATTTAACGAATCGCCCGGCGAGATAATTTGATTCCGTGGCAAATGCTTAATTTCGATAACGCTTTATAACGGTAAAATACACCGCGGATTCCACCTCTCGCTATCTCGGATTCTCACCTGACAGCCGGCCCCGATTAGATTACGTCGCGCAACGTTGGTAGTGCCGGGCTCCTTGGTGGACGCGCGCGATTCTCCAGCGATGCCTGTCTTCGTCGTCCCTCTTGCGCGTATTGCCTGCTGATAGTGTGTATCGACGTAGCGTGCAGTTATCGCACCGCGATTATCCAGTCCATTGACGTCACGCGTCGGACAATCGTATGGATGAATGCTTTTCTCGTATTTTCACTCGCATCCGATTCCTACCCCGCCGCGTTTGTCACGCGGACAGCGGTGTCCTCGTCGACGTATCCACGGTCCGCGTAACCTCGATGCGATTTTCCTCTCAAGTAAATCCTGGACCGGCCCGGAGCGTCACATTCCATTCGTCTCAGTCGTTTCCCAATAGAAAAACGCGCTCTCGGCGCGTCCGGATCATTTGCTACTTCCTTAAATCGTCATACGTTTCGACGAAGCTGTCCATGCGACGAGTCTTATCTTTGCTCAAAGTCCGAAACGCAGCGAAAAAAAAAAAAAAAACGAAAACACAGGGGGTAGTCGGTTAATTTTTCTCTTTAATTTGTGTCCGCGGGCGCGAAGTCACTCTCGATGCATTTCTGGCACTGATTATCTGGCGGAACTTCTCGGTTTGAAAAAACGGGATGCGGGCCGATGTAATACAGTGGAGTCGCGATTTGCGGAACGACCACGCGCGGCCTTCCACGTGTCGTCGTCCTGGTTGACGGTTTCGTAGACGCGCGATAAATGTACGCGCCGCGCGGCAACGCTCGCTTTTATCCAACGCTCGCATCGGCTGCGCGCGTCCGCGTGCCGTCGCACTTTCTGGCTCCTCTCCCCCAGAGTTCGACGCGGTCGACGTCGCGCCTCTCGCTCATCACTGCGAATTTTCCACAGATCGCGAGCGCGTGCGTGATTGCGCGGCAACGCGACGCTTCGCGATCCGCTGGGGGGATATCGCAAATTTATATATCGCCCGCTATATAGATCTTTGTCATGTCCCTGAATTACCAATACATCAGCACATTAGTGTAAAATTGTGATTCACAATTTGCTGGTTGGAGATGAGAATAATGTAATTGCTAAAAAGATAGATTTAGCTAAATTGAAAAAATTGTATGTTATAAAAATAATAAAAATATAAATCCTCCATACAATGTTGAAAAAACATAGCTAAATTTAATGTAACGGAAGCAAATTTCAAGAAGGTACGTTAAAAGCATTTACGGCCGTTTCCACCAACGTGGTTCAAAATTTGAACCTAGTTTAAACTCCGATCAATG
>QKQZ01009895.1:0-11099 GCA_003595255.1 Solenopsis fugax | reverse complement strand
TGGCGCACAAATTTTATCTATTACACCTTGTATACTGCCGTTTAACACTTCGCGATAACTTCATTAGTTGCAGCAATTCTCATCTGATGTCATTGTTGCGCGTTCTGAAACTCGTTTAAAAAAACGTGTTGCAACCTTTTAGCTCATAACTGTACACACTGGGACATGAATGCCTTGCCATCTGAATTTGTACGGCTATCGAGGCAAGTTCAAGACGCGTGCTCCTTTCTAAATATTCGTGCATTATGTCCAATGGTTATTCGAAAAACGTAAACTCAAATTAAGTAAAAATTAGCAAGTAAAACTAAATTTTAACTAATCTTATTTTAAACTGAACAATACTACGACTAGAAACTAAACCTAAAACTAAGTTAAAATTTAAATTAAACTCAAACTAAACTTAATAAATAAATAAATTATAAATAATGTAGTATTATTTTTTACTGAAATCGCAATTAAATTACAAAACATTCCGCAATTCTTTCTCATTTTGTCAAACTATTTTTTATAAAAAAGCAATGTGAAAAATTATCTTTTTAATTCTTCTCTAACCGTACGAACAGAGATTTTACGGCAGGAAAGAATCTAAAGATATCCTTGTAAATTACTGGTAAAATTAAATTGAACAATAATTAATTCTTTATTTTGAGTATTAATAATAGTACTTTCAATACTCAAAATAAATAATTATTATTCAATTTAATTTTGTCCCCTTAATCTTGTCGGCTCGGATGTCATTCAGAACAGTCTTAGTATTGAAATAATGAGCGGATGCTCGCTCATGGTGACTACACGGCGGCTGTGATACGACTGTTAGAAAACAAAATACATTTGGAAGGACGTGGTGTAAAGGAAGGAAATGAGGAAGAGAGTAAGAAACATTAGGAGTGGGATAGACTGCGGATAACTGGGAGATAAGCCTCTAGGAGAAGATTCGTATCACTTTGCCTATTGAGACCGTGTTTTTGTCTTTTTATATGGATCATCTCGGATATTAATCTTTTTTTGTATGAAGGCTCACTGTCTAAAATCTTGATTTCTTTCCAATCAAATTCGTGATTCATGTTTAATCTATGTTCGGAGATGTCTGATGGTGATCCGCATTTTTTATTAATATCCGAGATGTGTTCTTTGATCCTAGTTTGTAACTAACTTTTAGTTTAGGAAACAAGATCGTGTTGAGATTTGGCGTAACCTCGTTTGGTCGCTGGAATGGCGGTCGCGACCGTGCAAGGAGGTTGCTGGATTTCCGTGATAGAGAGTGAAAAAACTCTGCCTTGGAGAGTCGATTCTCGGTGAGAGCCGGTCGTCGTGAGTACAGAAGTCTAGAGAGGCTTACTCTGTACCCAATTAAATGGTTACAACATTTGCCTTAGTGCCCTTACAGAGACCACTAGCGAATTCATTCTGTGAGAGTAAGAAGGTTGCTGGGATCTGCTCCGTGTGTCTTAATATTCTGTTGTTGGCGGTTTTTTGAATGCGAGTAAATCGCCGCGTTGCCGCCTCGCGGTGGCGGTGCGCACTACTGTTCGGCGAACGTGCATCTGGCGAGCGTATGCAGTGCGTATGCAGCGTTCGACGTAATGCTGACGCCTGGCGAAATACAACACACTATATTACTCTATCGGTATATTACTTTATCGGGCAATTATTAGAGGGAGCTGCTAAGACTAGACATAAACATTTTCGTCTATATTGAAACAACTTTTCTATAAAGTTGTCTCGAGAAGCTTGTAATATAGATATAATTAATAGGCCTATCTTGTCTTTAATTGTATTATATACAAAATGCGGTCTAGATTCAAATGTTACATATTGTATATACATGTCAGCTTTAATACTTTCTCTGAATATTATTGTTGTTGTGAGAAATATTATTAACCCTTAAACACACCGATTCTGTAAAATACGTAAAAACATTTTCGGGCCTGGGAGACTTTTCAACTTTGAGAAGCTATATCTTTGATTACAATAAATATTTTTCAACAATTTTTTTTTCAAATGAAAGTTTAGAATCTCAGAAATGTGACTGCACAATCGGCATTGCCGAAACTTGATTTATTATGAAGTTATAAAGGAAAAACCATTAAGCAAAAATGAAAAATTGTTCAAAAATCCACTTTTCCTTTAAAAAATCATATCTTTGCAACAAAAAACTTTTAAGAACTTTAAAATACGGCGTTTTAAAGCTAAAGAGTCATACTTTCAAAAAAAATTTGGCATTGTCATTCCTTTTAAAAAGTATAATTATGTAACAAGGAGAATATGAGGTATTTATTTTTGGGTATCTAAAAATCCACTTTTTTAAAAAAATCATATCTTTGCAACAAAAAATTTTTAAAGACTTTACAATACGGCGTTTTAAAGCTAAAGAGTCATACTTTCAAAACAAAAAGTTATGTCATTGTCATTTCTATTAAAAAATGTACTTATGTAACAAGGCGAATATAACGTATTTTTGATTAACTCGTGTTTAAAATTGAAAATTGATGTATTTCATGATATATTTAGGAAAAGCTCTCTTTTCCACAGCATTTTATAGTATTCTAACTTTAGACATGCGAGTAACATCCGTGAACCGACCTATTTGAACGTATTTTGTCCAACTTTTTTATGTAAAATACTCACAAAAAAAGTTTTGCTTACATACAATGTTAGTCCCACAGACTCCAACAAAACTTTGCTGCTGTGCCGTTCGAATTCTAGTTGACCAATAAAGTTGATCAACCATATCAATCGAAAAAGATTTCAAACTTTTTTTATCCCCTGGTCCGAACCTCCTATCTCATTCCGTCTTTATACAGTAAGCGTTCGAAACATCATATGGGGTCTCTCCGATCCTCTCGTGTGTTTAAGGGTTAAGTGCCTCGATAGAATTGACTAGGACGCCCGCACGGAATGCAAGATCCAGATTCAAATCCTCACCGAGGTAAAATTTTTTATAAAAGATATTTTATTTTCTTTGGAATGGGGGGATCTTAAAATTTTATCTTAATACTTTATTAGTAATATAAAATTGAGTCAATTTATCAATTTAATTTTGTGATATTACTTATTCTGATTCAATCTAAGAGCTGTGTTTGAAACCGAAAATAATGACACAGTTTAAAAGAATCAGAAATTTTATATAAAATCACATAGAATATTATTTCAATACCAAGATCCTGCTATATTCGTATATATCGCGTCTTTAATTGTATCATATACAAAACGCGATCTAGATTTAATTATTACTTATTGCATAATTAGTAGACTTCTACTAAGCTTTGAGCCTTTTTAATAAATCTGAGATTCATACAAAAAAAAGAAATCCAAATCTTCTTTAAAAGAAATTTTAGATATGTTTCTTTCCACTGAGCCAATGTCGAATCAAGAATAGGAGATTGTTGTAGTCCGAATAGCTACATTAAGTATCTTGCATTTCCACCTGGCAACGATCACGCGACGACTATCGCAGCGGAAATGCAAGATTGCAATATTTGCAATCACGCGATTGACCGCGCGATTGATGACCACGCAATGACTATATATGGGCATATCGAGGGACTAATATCCCTCTTTAGCAGTCAATCAATATTATAAATTCGGCGGACAAGACGCCGAAAGTCAGAAGTTCTTTAACCATAATCGCAAGTGGAAATACGGCCGGTGCGACAGTCACCCGAGACCGGCGACCAGATCGCATATCACTACTACACGCGATACGACTAACTACTAAGCCACGAGACGAAGTATTGTAATAAGGGAATAAATCGACACTGAACTTCAAGGCAAAGTGTCCTTTCTCCAACCACGCACCCTTTCAACAGCCTATATCTCGTGGGTCCCAACCCTTTGGGCGAAACGAACCCAGAAAAGTATTTTGTTGCACCCGCCGGTACAACAAGATGGTCTGATTATTGATGAATACTGACCAAGGAACCTCGCGAAGTGAAAAATTCATATTTGAATGAAATGTTATAAATGTAAAGGAGATAAATACGGAGCATTCCACGCCAAATAAACCACTCATTTTTCGAAGTGTCACAGATTTTGTTCATATTGTGTGAGCTTAAACAGTTTGATGACCAAACACTCTTTGCCAAATATTAAGCCCGTAGAATAATTGGTTACCGGACTGTAGGACCATAGATTTTTGGACTTTATCGTCATAGCGCTTTTTTCGCTACTTTACTAGTGGGCGTGAAAGACAAATTTGAAAATGAAATATCGACGTTTCCTATAGAAAATTGAATGTTCTCAAGTAAAAATTCTCGTTTTTCGGCCAGAAATCGTTTTCGACGATTTTTGCCATTTTTAAGTTTTCAAAATAGCGGCACGATTAAAAGATCAGTCTCGATTTTCTTCAAAAACAGCTCAAAATGTAGCCAGACCACTACTTTGTTACCCTAAAAGGATTTAATGGGACATGCATTCGTTTGAGAGTAAGAGCTCAGGAAGTGAGGCAATGTTGCTAGAAGAGGATACGGAGAAGAAAGTTCCGGAAGCGTCGATAACCAAAGAATACATCGCGTTATTTGGAAGCCTTCGATACGGAAAGCATACAATACAGTCTACTAGCACCAGATAGACGGATCCATGCAAGATGAGCGAGGAAATGGTAACTTTGTTGAAAAGAAAACGCGCAATTATAAAGGCGGCATGCACGCGATACAAACATTACATTGATGCAATGGCTATCACACCAGAAAATGTCATGCAGGCCAGATCTCGCTTAGATAAACTCAACGAGAGCTGAATTCAATACGATAAAGTACAATCAGAATTAAAGTTGTTAGTCGAAACGGTCTGCTGACCGAGAGATATTCGAAGCTGCATTTTTTTTGCGTTGACTAACAAAATACAATCAATCTTAGACGGAGAGAGCGCCGAGCTACCGACAATTTCAAATAGTTCCGCGCTGCAACCTCATACAAACAGCAATATTAAATTGCCTAAAATCACTCTGCCGACATTTTCTGGCTGCTACGAAGAATGGATGTCATTTCACGACACCTTTCGCTTATACACACAAATAATAGGCTCTCGAATATTCAGTAATTCCATTATCTGAAATCCTCCTTAGTTGGCAAAGCAGCGGAAGTGATACATTCGCTAGAAATTACAGAAAACAACTATGAAAATGTATAGGCGATGCTCAAAGAAAGATACGACAACCGGCGTCTCATATTCCAGATCATCTTAAGGCTTTTTCGAACTACCTGTTATAAGAAAATCCTGTAATATTAAGACAGATTGATGCATATAAGAGCATTAGGTCGCTCCACAGATTCGTGGGACGATGTATTAATTCATTTATTAATCACGAAATTAGATAACGTAACTTTAAAGGAATGGCAGACAAGCTCAACAGATGCAAATGTACCAAGTTTCAAGCAAATGACGGATTTTCTATTGCGTAGATGCTAAGCCTTGAAGGCCGTCAGTAAGAAATCACTCACTGTTATGCTATTTAATACTAACCAGAAATCTAATTCGTTAAAGAGTGCAGCGAACACATATTTCAACTGTAAAATAAAAATGCCCCATATGCAACGAAGAGCATTACATTTTTCAGTGTAGGAAATTCTTAAATCTTTCTCTAGATCAACGATTCATAAGTCTCACAAACTTTGCATCAATTGTCTGCGCTCAAGCGGTCACCAGGTAAAGAACTGCAGATCTTATTCTTGCAAGTATTGTAACAAGAAACATAATACCCTGCTGCATCAAGAAACAAAGTCAGAGTCACTAGGGGAAACATCGACAAAAGAAACCGAAACATCTGCTGCTACGATCACGACAACAGCACAAACGTTCACCGCGCCTAACATTACACAGGTATTATTATCAACAGCGCAAATTCAAATATCATTTGGACAAACCATACATGCAGAGTACTTTTGGACAGCGGTTTGTAATCATGTTTTATCACAACCGAGTTAGCAGAACGACTAGGTTTAAGGCCAAAACAATTCAATATTTTCATTGTTGGAATTGGACAAGTAAGCAGCATAGTTCAAGTGAAATTAAGTTCGATGCACAACACATTTTAAACAAGTAGATTGTATAGTAATTTCTCGTATTAGTAACAAACTACCCAACTCTAACATTCTCAGAACTAATATAGATTTATCAAAAAGTATAAAATTAGCAGACCCTAATTTTCATGCTTCGGCTAATATCGATCTGCTAATCGATGCAAAAACGTTCTGACATTTATTGTGTGTCAGACAAATTGGGCAAATTGACAAACAACTCATATTACAATAAAACTCATTTTGGATGGTGACAGGTAAAATCATTGCTTTGCAGAGTCATTCGTAACTGCTCACTGTCACGTGAGCACTAGCAATGAAAAGCTAATTAATAAAATAACGTAATTATGGTAAAACGAAAATTATAATCTTCAACTTCTTACAACAGAAGAAAAATTATGCGACGATTATTTCTTGAAAACCACTCGTAGAGATAGCCAAGATCGGTTTATAGTAAAGTTTCCCGTCGTAGAGGAAAAAATTAATCAATTAGGTGAGTCTAAGTCCATCGCAACGAAGTGCTTTTATGCCTTAGAAAGAAAGCTCAGCAAGCACCCGGAGTTGAAACAGGAATACTCGTAATTTCTAGCAGAGTACTTGCAACTCGATCATATGCGGACGATCCAAGATGATCAACACACAAATGGGCCGCATTTTTATTTATTCCATCACGCTGTTATCAAGAATGAAAGCCTCACTACCAAGCTTAGAGTTGTTTTTGACGCCTCGTGCGTAACTAGTAGCGGAATATCTCTAATTGTTTAGATGTTTTGAGAGTAGGATCCGTCTTGAATGCCAATATAACAAAAATGTATTGATCGATATTGGTGGATGCAGTATTTACTCCCTTGCAATGAATATTATGGCGCAAGGACGAAACCAAGGAGTTGGATATATCGAGTTGCTCACAGTAACTAACATATGATACTTTGCCAGCTTCATTCTTGGCAACCAAATGCCTGTAACATCTAGCCGAATTGGAATCCATTAATTATCCATTAGTCGCAGAGACAGTAGCTTGAGATTTTTACATGCCCTGTTGACGGGTGCCGATTCAATTCCGCAGACGAGAAAGGTACGCAACCAAATTATCTGTTTACTGGAAAAGGTATGTTTTCAGTTAAGAAAATGGGCGTCCAATTAACCTAAATTATTTACGCAAGATACGTTAACTTCGGATGCATTATTCACAATCAACAAGAAGGCAAATGATCATACTCTCGGATTGCAATGGTCGTGAAAGGGAGATTACTTCCAATTTACAACTGTTCAAATATGCAGAATTATGTGAAGGAATTAAACAACGATTTTTGTCAGATTGATCATTAATTTGTAGTGACGCAACTACATTATTTATACAAACGGTACATGAATTTATTTTAAAAAACACATGATACAACTAGTGGCTCATAGAAATTTATTAGAGCGTTATTACCGCTTGAACAATAAAAAAAAAATTTCGGTACTAAACAGTACAGAATAACGATTCAATTCTACTCCAGTTTTATACTACAATGTACTTATCGATACAAGCAAGGCCTTACTCCGGTCGCTCGCGGTTGCCACGTGATCCGCAAGCTCGCAGTCGCAGAGGAAAGGAACGATATTCTTAAGCTACCAGAGCATCACCCGTCGGTCGCTCTCTCGTGCCATCTAATTTACATATTGACAGTGATTTCCCAAAGCGGCGAAATCATGCTCATCGCAAGTATCGATAAGTAACCGGCACAAGATTAATTTTCTCAACAACAGCTATCACTAAAGACAAAAATCGAGTCACGAGGAGAAGCATTTTATCCAAGACCACACAGATATTCGATCCGCTGAGATTAATCAGCCCTATCATTGTCGTGGCGAAAACATTGATACAACTTCTGTGGCAATTATGCTTAAACTGGGACGCATTTGTACCAGCAAATATACACATAAAATGGCGGTATTTCGAAAGAGAACTTCAGGAGTTGAACGCATTAAGAATGCCTCGTTTGGTCATCAGTCGCTACCCATACTCGGTGATCCAGATTCATGGTTTCTGTGACGCAAGCATGAAGGCATATGGTGCTTGCATTTATATTCGGGTGACGGACGACCAGAGCAATCATTTCTTCTATGTTCAAGGTCGAGAGTAGCATCGCTGAAATGTATATCGCTCCCACAACTTGAATTGTGCGGAGCTGTGCTGTTGTCGCAGCTGATCGACAAGGTAACTAGCAACATTCCAATAAAATTCAATCGTTGTTTGTAGTCAGATTCGACTATTTATGTATTATATATGTTAGCGTGGTTACGCTCCAATTCAAGAAAATGGAAGGTCTTTGTCTCAAACAGAATAGGCGAAATACAACGATATACCGACATCAACGAATGGCATCATGTGCCAACAAACGATAATCCTGCCGATCTCATTTCTCGAGGGGCAACACCATCGCAGCTCAAGTCCTCGATATGATGAAATGGACCCATTTGGTTGCAGTGAGATAGCACGAAATAGCCTCGTGCAAACAATACCATCGACGAATCATCCTTACCAGCGCAAAATTTTGACACATCTGAGCTCAAATATCACAGTCCCAGAAGATCCATTATATACTCGGTATTCCGAGTTAAGCCGGTTAATTCGTATTACCGCCTGGGGTTTAAGATTTTATAGAAATTACGAAGGAGTCGAACGCCGCATCGAATGTTTAAGCACAGAGGAATTAACCTTTAAACATACTGATCCCGTAAAATACGTAAACACATTTTCGGGTCTGGGAAACTTTTTCAACTTTGAGAAGCTATAACTTTGATTACAATCAATATTTTTCAACAATTTTTTTTCAAATAAAAGTTTAGAATCGCAGAAATGTGACTGCACAATCGATATTGCCGAAAAATGATTTATTGTGAAGTTATAAAGGAAAAACTATTAAGCAAAAATGAAAAATTGTTCAAAAATCCACTTTTCCTTTAAAAAATCATATCTTTGCAACAAGAAATTTTTAAGGACTTTAAAATTATGATGCTTTAAAGCTAAAGAGTCATACTTTCAAAAACAATTATGGCATTGTCATTCTTTTTAAAAAGTATAATTATGTAACAAGGAGAATATGAGATATTTTTGGGTGTCTAAAAATCCACTTTTTTTAAAATTATATCTTTACAATAAAAAACTTTTAAGGACTTTACAATACGGCGTTTTAAATCTAGAGAGTCATATTTTAAAAAAATTATGTTATTGTCATCAAAAATGTACTTATGTAACAAGGCGAATATGAGGTATTTTTGATTAACTCAAGGTGTATAATATTGAAAATTGACGTGTTTTACGATATATTTTGGAGAAGCTCCCTTTTCTACAGCACTATACAGTATTCTAACTTTAGACAGTATATGCGAGTAACATACGCGAATGGACCTGTTCGAACGTGTTTTGTCCGGTTTTTTAATATAAGATTACTCACAAAAAAGTTTCGCTCACACACAATGTTCCACAGATCCCAAAACTTTGCTGCCGTGCCGTTCGAATTCTAGTTGACCAATAAAGTTGATCAACCATATCAATCGAAACAGGAGATTTCAAACTTTTTTTACCACCTGGTCCGAACCTCTTATCTCATTGCGTCTTCACAGCAAGCGTTCGAAACATATGGGGTCTCACCGACTCACTTGTTTAAGGATTAAATACAACCTTAACTATATTATGCAAACAAGTGCAGAGGTCATTATTCCCAATGGAAATACGACATTTGAGAGATAATCGTCCCATATCTTCGAAGAGTCATCTTTTGAGTTTAAGCTCTTTCCTGGATCAAGAGGATATTTTTCGCGTAGAGGAACGAGTGAAAAATTCTACGTTATCTTACTCAGCGAAGCATCAAATACTTGTTCTCGCAAGGCATAACTTAACTAGACTGATCGCACAACACTACCACAAGAAAAATCTACATGCGGGACCATTGGCGATTTTGGCGGCAATTAGATCGAAATTTTGGCCGCTTACAGCTAAATCTATTGTACGTAAGACCATCAGAAATTGTGTTTGTTTCGGAGTCAATTCTGAGAGGGGGGGGATCATAATGGGAGATTTATCTTCTCATCAAGTTTAACCAGAGACCTTTTAATATATATGCGGAATCGACTATGGAAGCCCGCTTCACATCAAAGAAGAAAAACAAAGAAACTCTAAGTTGGTGAAGGCCTACATTGCACTATTTGTTTGCTTCGCCATACACATCTAATTGGGATCTCACTTCAGAGGCATTCAACGCATTTAAACGTTTTATAGCTAGACGAGATAAGGTGTCCCATATTTATTTTGACAATGTGACCAACATGACGCTGAAGCTAGCAGACAGACCTAACAGACGGCCGCCGCGCGACACGCTCGACGCAGCGGTTCTCAACAACGCTTTCGCTCACAGCGTCTGCTGCGCTCAAAAATTGTTCTAAGCAGATAATTTTACAGCATACATTATATACCACTATGGAACAGTCGCACAAAGTGACATTTTAACAAAAAAAACCATGCTAAAAACAGTATATATAATGTTCTAAGAATTACAGGTTGCATTCGGAAATAAATTCCCAGAAATATGT
Organism: Solenopsis fugax; assembly: GCA_003595255.1. Classification (NCBI taxonomy): domain Eukaryota; kingdom Metazoa; phylum Arthropoda; class Insecta; order Hymenoptera; family Formicidae; genus Solenopsis; species Solenopsis fugax. The sequence goes on along the minus strand of QKQZ01009895.1, from coordinate 504 downwards.
TTATAACTTGTCTTCTAAGAGGGCCCTCGACTTCTAAGAAAGCCCTTTTTTTCAAATTTTACTGGTAACTCTCTAATACTATCCCGAAGGTGTGTGCAAAGTTTAAAAAAAAGGGCCCTCTTAGAAGTCGAGTTATAAATAAATTATTGTCAAAGAAAGCGATTTTTCGTCTATCTTAGAAGTTAATTTGTTGATAACTCGGCTTCTGAGAGGGTCTTTTTTTTAAATTTTACTGGTAACTCTAATACTACCCCGAAGGTGTGTGCAAAGTTTAAAAAAAAGGGCCCTCTTAGAAGACAAGTTACAAACATATTTCCGGGAATTTATTTCCAAATGCAACCTGTAATTCTCAGAACATCATATATACTCATCAATCAATGGATATATAGGCTCGTGTACGTCAATAATAATACTAATAATAAGAAGGTCATTTAACCGAGTATAAAGGTTGGAAATTATAAATTTTTGATTTTATTACATCGAATAAAATCTACAAAAATTCAC